>JBCNYH010000026.1:8706097-8717835 GCA_039654325.1 Tandanus tandanus
ATATATACACACACACACACACACACACACCTGCCTCACAGGGCATTTCTTTGTGCAGTTTGCATGTTTTTTCAGTGCTTGTGTGGGTTTCCTCCGAGTGCTCTGGTTTCCTCCCACAGTCCAAAGACATACACATTAAGCAACATGGCTGTTCCAAATTGCCAGAGGTGTGGATGTGAGAGTGAAAGATGGTGTGTTTGTGTTGGCCTTGCGATGGTGTGGTGAGCTGTTGAGGGTGTAGGATAGGCTCCAGCCTCCATGCGACCCTAGTAGGATTCGGCAAGTGAGTGGTGGTGTTTTTGTTTGTTAACTGCGATTGCGGACTGCACTAGCACATTATCGCCACTTTGGTTTGGAGTTCTCTGATTTGGTTTACGGACTTATTCATGGTTTACAGGGAGAAACAGATTCTTTTCCTGTTGCGCTCTGTATTTATCATCTCAGTGGTCATGACTATATGCTTGTGACATCAACCGCCAACTCGTGAGACTCTTTCCGCTTCTTTCTTGTGGTTGTCCCATCCTCTCTTCCTGCTCTCTATTGTGAGATCCTCTTTTCTTGTGGGGCAAATGAGTGAGTATATATACACATATTCATCAGATATTGTGGGAAATTGGGGTAATGATGTTCACACAAAAAAGAAGGCTTATCTGGTGGTTTTATAGCAGTAATAAGGTGTTTTTAATAAAATATTTCTACAGCTGAAGAAGGGGCAGTGGTGGCCTGGTGGTAGGGTGCTGGATTACTGATCCGAAGGTCAGGGGTTCAAGCCCCACTATCACCGGGTTGTCACTGCTGTCCTCCCAGTGTTGCTAACTTATCAAAGGCCGGCCATGTCTCTTACTGTCTGTGGTGAGAGGCATGTAAAAGAACCATTGCTGACTTTTGAAAAGAGTAGGCTGCATTGCCATCAGCGTGTTTCTGCCAGGGCAGGGCAGAACTCTGCCCTCGCCCAGAGTCAGCTGAGATGGGTGCCAGCCTCCCTCGACCCTAATTAGAATTAAGCGCTTCAGAAAATGAATGAAGATAGTATGAAAGGCAAAGTCTGATACTTTTGTTTGTTTGTTTATTGTTTTTTTTAACAGCAATTGCAGCAATTGTCGCATTATCACTTTTTTTTCCACAAATATATAACAAAAATCTCAAAAATATGATCTGACAAAGATACACTATGATACATACTTGTATAAACATGTGACATGAGGGAGCCCCTATATGGAGGTTACATGACGTCACACTCATAAGCCAATCAGGTCTCCAGTTGATATAATAGCTCAGTATATATCAATATATTACAATATATTACTCGGAAACACAAGGAAAGCGATATAAAACAAGATTTTATGTTAATTTCTTATTTTTTTAAATCGTTTTTTAACCGTGACTGTAAAGAAAAAAATGCCGTCTGTTTCTTTAAAATTGTGGAACTGAGCAGCCAATCACTGATGAATTGACTGCTTGACTGCCCATATCATGGGACGTACCACTTAGCGATGCTTTAATGGGGGTCACACCCGGTGTCCCTCTGACACGAATCTGCTTCCAAGATCCACATTAAAGCTGGTGCAAATACTTGACACTTAACTGTGCTGTAGTCTTTCAAGGATGACGCTTGATGCTTAAATTATAATCATACCTAAACAATTCAGACAAATCGTTCTGGAACAGTCCTAACCAGGTCGTGAAGCTAGCCTAGCATCCTGCAGAGAAAAAAGTATCAGCTGTTTCTAAATACAGAGACCATAGACACGTTAAAAACATAGACTGGTCGTACATCGATCTCGCGGCGTCAACATGACGCCATCTTGGAGAGTGCTCCTTGTGGGTTTTTGCTATCGAAACTGGGGGAAGTGAGCGTAAAGAAAAAGTTTTAATGCCACTAGAAAGCGAGTTTAGAGTCGGCTGAGATGGTTGCCAGCGTCCCCGAGACCCAAATTAGGATTAATGATAATTTCTAGACACATGTATGTATATTAGGGATATAATATCATATGACATAGATCTATACACAAATGACAAATGTACGAGTATCTACACGTATATACATTTACATGTAGATGTTATACTGCTATATACGTGTACAATGAAGTAGGCATTGTTGCAGGAGTACTTTTCATACTCATAAGATCATGTTCCCAATCATAAACCCACATACATATATACATATTGAATATTGAGTTTACATTTACTTAATACATGTACATGTAAGTACCGACTCCTATTATAATCGACCACATGCACAGGATGCATACAGTGAAAAACACCAGTACCAAATGAATACACACTCTTCTAACGTGGATTTATACGGCTTTCTATGCATGTCATTATCACTTGTGAAATGTTATCCGTGCAGATCTGCTGTGTTGGTTCCTGTAATTTTTACAGTTTCCCACAAAGCATTATGACCCTAAACTCCTCTTTTTCTTACCCTTTCTATCTCCTTCCATGCTATTGATGCCGAAGTAACACTGTCCAAGATGGCGTCAAGTTGACGCCGCACATTGAAAATCGACGGAGCGTCCTGTCTACGTATTTACTATGTCTATGACAGAGACCATAGACAGAGACTCAGCATGTCACTCGAGCATTACCTCATCGTTTTTCGGGGGCGCTACGTCTTTACAGTCCGTAATCCATGTCTGTCATGGGAAATGTAGTTTATATGCACTGCAGCGCATTTGGATTGTACAGTACCGCGCCATTATTTGCCTCCATTTCCCGCAATGCATCAGTGAGGAAGCTGACCAGTGGGTGGTGGCTTTTGCTTATGTGGGGTTCGGTTAGATTTATGTGGCTACCTTTGTAAACTATCTGTTAACTAGCTTTAAACTAGTGACACCGTTTATTTAGAAAAAAAAACCACTTTTATGGTTCGACAACAGACATATTTTGCTCAGGAAAGGTGTTCAACAACCACAGAATGGAGAGACAGCTGCATTTGAATTTGTTGGCTTCCAGACCCCCAATGGCAGGAGGTTTACAGTCGGGGTCTAAAATGAAAATGGGGTAAGTTTGTAGTTTAAGAAATGTAAACAAACAAACTATGCTAATTTGTTTAGGGAGCTAGCTAAGCTAACCATGTCGACGCATTTATCGTGTGCGCGCGCGGTAGCTAGCTTAATTAGCCAGCGTCTGTCAACCTCTTTAAACAATGTCACGATTTTAGTTAAATTATCAACATGGACCGACAATTTGTGTATCTTACAAGCTAAGAAACTGCGAGTACCATACAGGGCTGAGTGATATGATGACAATATCGATATCATGATTTATTAAGTGAATGCAGTTTGGACTTTTTGGAAGAAGGATATTTGCTAATTTACATTTAGGACATTTGGCAGACATTTTTATCCAGAGTGTATACATTTTCATCTCATTCACACATCTGAGCAGATGAGAGTTAGAGGCCTTGCTCAAGTGCCCAACAATGGCAGCTTGGTGGCTCTGGGGCTGGAACTCCTGATCAGGTTCAGATCAGTAACCCAGAGCCTTAACCACTGTACCACCACTGCCCTTGTTTTGTACTATTAGAGTTAATTAAACGTACTATTAAACAATTTCACTGGAAGGAAACCTATATATTTTATAGCGGAGCTCATGAGCAGAGCCCCATAGTCATGCAGTATGGCCTACATGGTTGTTTCTTGCCCAAGTGTGGCCAACACAGGAAACCCAGCAAGGCTTCCCCATCACTGAGTCAATGCTGATAGGCTTTGTATCACTGACGTACGTGATGATTGGGAGACATTAAAATAATAATGAAAATAAACAGGCTCATACCCCACTACACAGTTAAAAAAAACTGACTCCGGTAGGCAGACAGAGTTGCAGGTAAGTAATTGTCCGTGGAGCAAATGCCGAAATCAGAAGCTTGACAGAACATGAACTTGTTAAACGGACTAATAAGACAGGTCCTCACAACATATCCTTCCATCACATTTTTCTCTGAATTTTCATATGATCTCCATTCATGATAAGTGAATTCAAAGCATATTCACCTTGACATCTTGTGCAGAATTTAGATCTAAGAATCCCCGCCTGCTCAGGTGTCTCGTATTTAACGCAGGTCGTGTCAGCTCTTAAGAAGTTTTCATGTAATGCCTACAGTTCTGCAATGGTGCGCAGGCTGTGATAATTGTACTTTACTTTTCCCTTATAACACTCATACTTTTTTCCATGTTTTGGCGCCCAGTCCTGGAAGAAAGCGTGACTTCACTCCCCTGCCCTGGAGTCACTATTTTGAAACCATGGAAGATGTGGAAGTGGACAATGACAACAGCAAAGACATATCCTTTATGTAACATCAACATTGTGTGGATGTCATATGATGTTGTTTAATTGGACAGTTATATAACATTTTGAGTTATTAAAGGAGAGAAAATAAAGCATTAAATATATAAATAAATAGGATGCATATTAAAGTCAGTAATGATGAGAGATGTAGTGTTATATCATATTTTTATATATGAAGACTTTATATGGAAAACCCTTTAAGTCCACCTGGTGTGTTTTGTTTAAAATTAACAATTTTTATTAGGTTTGTATGGCCATGTTTACTAAGTTCACTTTACTGTAATTACAAAGAAAAAGTTATTATTTACTGAATGAAATGTATTATTTTTTCAAGATTGATTTACCGCTTGATCTGAGAAGAACTCATTTACCGCTCAGTTGAAACAAAAGATGCCAGGTGGACTTGCAAGGTTTTTTGTTTTCCCCATCATTTGTGTCTTTGATGCATTGTCCTTTATTGCCCATTTTGGCCTGTTCACCTTTCCCTAACTCCTGTGCACACATTCAGGATCTACAGCAGTGGCTCTCAGGGTCCTGTGCTACTTTTGCTTCATGGAGGAGGCCACTCTGCCCTCTCCTGGGCCGTCTTTACTGTCAGTGTCAACCTTTAACCTTCTGCACTTATGCTATCATTGACACATACTTTATAAATCAGTGACTTGTTTATTCATTGCATATTATTATAGTTAGGTGGCATGGTAAATGTTGATTTTTGTTTATTTGCTGTTTCAGGGAGTGATATGTAGCAGGATTAAGTGCAGGGTTGTAGCTATGGATCTCAGGGCACATGGTGAGTGATGGCTAATCCTGTAATATTTTCCCTTTAATTTCTCCTCTTAAACTGACTACTTAAAAACTGTGTAAAGTTTTCCATTATGTAGTAATTTATTTCTTTCCACATTAACTGTTTTGGTTTAATAACTTATAGGAGACACAAAAGTGAAAAATCCAGAAGACCTGTCAGCTGAAACAATGGCCAAGTGAGTCCATAGACCATTTTTCATTGTGTGTTTTGGGACCTTTTGTATTACTGTGTACTAATATTTGAGCTGTTTTACATTATATAGGGATGTTGGGAAAGTTGTGGAAGCTCTCTATGGTGAAAACCCACCCCCAATAATGATGATTGGTCATAGCATGGGTGGAGCAATAGCAGTGCACACTGCCGCAGCCAATCATGTGCCATCGTTGCTAGGCCTGTGTGTGATTGATGTAGTGGAAGGTAACTTTTTCTGTTTTTTTTCCCCCTTTTCTTTCAGAGAATGATCCAGTTTCTCACAATATATTGGTCAAAACATAGTACTGCATTACAGAGAATTGGAGCATGGTTTCTCTTAGTATTTTGTTGTTGAATTTGTTGCACAGTTTTGTAAATGTGCATTGGTTAAGCCAGGATTACCCAGTGCGTTTTACCCAAGGATAAAATTATGCCAAGCTTGCCAAGCCGAGAGCCAGAATGTCCAGCGTTAAACACTTACTGCCACCCACACTGAAAAATAAACATTCTGGCACACACCTTTTTACCCCTCAGCGCAATTGTCATGCATGATGTCCGTGTGTCTGTCAACAGTTGCATTCCGCACGCTAACACAAAAAGCCATCACTATTCATCACCTTTTTAGATGTGGATGTTGGGACTGTGTAACAACATAAGCCTATCGCTTTTTTTTTATGGTCCAATTTCCAGTAGAGACATTATATGTTTGGTTAAACTGTAGTCCATATGTGCTCCTTTCATTGTGTATTTGTCCTGATCATTCTGTTTAGGTACAGCGATGGATGCCTTAAACAGTATGCAGAATTTTTTAAGGAGTCGACCAAAAACGTTCAAGTCAGTGGAGAATGCTATTGAATGGAGGTATGATACAAGTCTTATATTTAGAAAAGAATATTGGCATCTTCCTGGCTGAACATTTCTCAGTCATTTGAGTCAGTAATAGTAGGAGAAATATATTGGATGACTAGAAGCACTATGATTAGGAAGCACTTTGAAATAATTTCACATTTAGAGCAGTTTTGAATGTTTGAATAGCATTTTTTGGGTTTGTGGACACCTGAGATTGACATACATACCCAGACTATGAGAGGGGGTACACATATGTATGGATTTTTGGCCTTACAAGCCTGGAAAATTCAGACTGACTTATTACTATATTTTCTAAAGTATGTGCTAGAAATTATATATTATCCAGTACATATCTGATTAATTGTTGTTAACGGCAACCGTATGGAAAATATTGAAAATGGTTCTTTTGTAATTTGAATGATTTCAAATGTGTATGACGTCAGTTTGGATTTCTTCACTATTTGTTCCATGTGTTAATGAAAGTGTGAAGAGTGGACAGATTAGGAATATCGAGTCTGCACGTGTGTCTATGGTTGGACAAGTTAAAAAGTAAGTGCTTCCTATATTTTTTTTTTATTCATTCTGTTAAAAGAGCTACTGAAATATGTGCACGCAGTGTAAAATTACTTTTTGCTTTTAGATGTGATGAACCTTTGAGTAGTCCTGGCATTTCTAAAAGCATCAGTGAAGGTATCATTGAGGAAGAGGAGGAAGAAGAGGAAGACAGTGAGTCCAGCCACAAAAAAAAGAAAGAAGATGACCAAGAGGTAAGAATAGCAGAAAATTTTGCATTGCTAACCTCAGTGCTTTTTAGTAGGTTACCTACTAAAAGCAAATCAGTGCAATAAATGTTAGGTATTAGGTTGTGACAGGATTGGTCAGATGTTGACCATAGACAGGCTCTTACCTAGCAAAGTGAGAATGGAAAATGACATGCTATCTGCAATTTCACACAACTCTGGTGATAATGGAGTTCAGCATTGACACCAATTCAGTATGGTATGGCAAATTTTTATTTCAATTTAATTAGCCTTGAATGACAACAAAGCATAAGTGTGGGGGTGGGATTAAGCTAAATCCTGCATCACTTCACTTTAAAGGTCGAGTCTCATGTGGGACATGAGCATGCTTAAATATGTTAAATCTTACCTGCTAGGCATGTTGTAATCATTAGAACAAGAAAGTATGTAGATATCAAAGAAATAAATCCAGTTTTTTTGAACGAGCAGCATTAGCCCTCCAAAACACAACAAATAGATCATGGCGTGGTCACGTGATCTGCTACGTCAGAAACGGGTCACGTAGGTTTCTTTACAACATGCAAGCATGTCAGCCTCGGCATCTTCGTCAGTTTCCAGTCAATTTGATGACATTTGGAGCGATGTCAGCGAACCTGACATTGATAAACATGATTTAGGGAATGTTTTATTCGCTTATGAACCCATGGGGGAAGGTTTGGGGTCATCTTCCAGTGAAGAGGCTGGAGGTGACAGGGAAGAGCGACTCGGAAACACTGCATGGTGAGCAATGTCTATGATCAAATATATAGTGTATATATCTACTCACGCATCAATAAAAACTAGTATCTACATAAATATGGTGCAGTACAATGTATATATTATATATGAAACTTTTTATTATTACATTATCTCATTACAATCTGTTAAAGTAATTTGATCATCCATGAAATATTATATAACCTTAAAGATTTCTTATTAATGTAAAAGACGCTTCTGGAACAAGTGAGTCGTTACATCAAACGGGGCGGAATCGTTTGAAGCCTTTATATATACTGTATGTATATCTGAATCAGTGAATTGAGTCCTCTCGGAGTCGGTTCCCAGCCCGCCCGAACGCTGTGGTTGTTACTCAGGGAACAAGTGTCTCACAGGGATACAGTCTTCTCTCGAGAACTTTATGCAGGCTTATTCCATCCTTGGTTTACTTGCTACAAAATGCCATTGAGCATATGTCTCCAGTTTTCCCCCTTTTTTCGCAAGTGAGGACCGTTTTTAGTTATACTGGACATGTTTATACTTCTGCGCGAGACCAGTGTGTGACGTATTATGTACCACGTGACCTGACTTGACCTAGTCTGTTTGGCAGCTGTGTGCATTAAGGAGCTGGGAAACACAAACTCAAACTCAAATATCACAGTACACACAGCTGTGATAAGTTTCGGGACAGAAAGGTTTGATTTATTTAGTCACCATGAACTATTAGCAACAAAAAGATGACTAAATATTTTACATAAGACTCAACCTTTAAGAATCAGATAAACCTTTATGAATAACATAACTTTCGTTAGGGTTGCCAGATAATGCTTAGTAGATGCACACTTAAAACAAAGCAATATGGCATGCTTTTTTTTTGTTTGTTTGTTTGTTTGTTTGTTTGTTTGTTGCGTGTGTGTGAGAAGAATAAAATCTTTAAAGTTACAAGTATTTTCAAGTTGGTCCATTTAGAATTTAGTTGAGCATTTCAGTAGATGTTTTATTTGTGACCTTAAATCACCAAACCAGTCAGGAGTCACAGGAGGATATTTGGAGATATAACCTATTAATGCATTTACTAGTGCTCACATGTAAATGTGAAGAGCTTTCACGTAAGGATTCACGTGGCAAAAGTGAAGCCGTCAGATCCACCAACTTCGTTGTCTATACCGTTTCTCATTATTTTGATTGCACAAAAACAGCTTAGCGGATTTTTTTTTCTTATTTTGCATGCAAGTAGGGTTCACCATGGAGAAGTCTATATGTCTATATTTATGTAAATAAATAAAATGTGATAAAATGTTAAAAAAAAAAAAAATAAATACCCCTCACTGTTATGAATATTCTGCAACAACTGCTGGTCAGTTTCTGCTCAAATCAACATATTTAATTCCTTGGACAAATATATGTGCATTTCACGAGAAATAAACTTCATGTGAGGGCTATACCCTTGTCCTCCTTTACAGTTCGGACATGCACTAGTTTATTACGCAGGTATTTATTGGGGAAAGATATAAACTCACAAATATTTATTTAGTTAACCCACATGATAAATTTTGCACGTAGCCTTAAATAAACGTTTATAAATGTACACTCACAGGAAATGCCAGTAATCTTGGAAATACAGACCTAAGCATTGCATTTTTAGGTTATGCATCATATATTTGTAAGTGCAGGTTGATGATTCAAGGTGTTTAGATAAGTCCATTTTGACATAGGAATCAAGCTTGGGCTCCCGAGTGGCGCATCGACAAGGTGCACGACTATCAACCCGGAGATCGCAAGTTCGAATCCGGATTGATGCCACAGCCGTCCGTGACCAGGAGTCCATGGGAGCTGATTGGCCGAGCTCTCATGGGAGGGAGGGATGGCATATTTCCCTGTCACTCACAGCGATCACCAGTCAATCATGGGCGTCTGTGAGCTCATTCGTACAAGGGGGCGGATATCGCTTTCCCTCCAAGTGTGTTAGGCCGCCCCTAAATACGCATGCACAGCAGTTTGAAAAGAGGCGGGTGGCAGCATCGCATGTCACGGAGGGGGCATGTGCTTGCTTACGCCCCTGCCTGGTCGGTGGTGGTCGTGTGATAGGGAAGGCAAAAAGTTGATGGGTGGGAATTGGATACGACTAAATTAGGGGAGAAAATGGGGAAAAATCCAAAAAAGGAATCAAACTTGATGGAACACGTGAACGTTGTTTCTTAGTAGTAAACATTTTAGGGTCTACTTTTGGTAGTGGCCTCAGTCTTGTCACTGGAAAGTTAAGAGCAGTTTAACTCCACCCCTCCTACTGTACATTGCTAGAGAAAGTTTCACCTGTCTTTGATTTATGTGACTGATTTTCATTGATATGCTGTCACTCATCGCCATGTCACTGCAAATCCCTTCCTATGTTTGAGCACCTTTAGTGTCAGCGAAAACAATTGTTTTTATGTGACATGTACATATGATATGTTGTGTTTATGGTGCCATTACAACTTTTTGATCAGGGTTCTGAAACCTTTGCACATGTCTGAGGTACATTTCTTGAGCAATTGCATACAATATTTAAATACTAAATATTAATAAATAAATAAATATGCTTACATTAAAAAAAAGATTTGTTAGTTTTTTATGCTAACATGAGGCTGGTTTGATGCCTAGAATTTTCCTGTATTTTTCCATGTTGTACATGCTTCAAATTACAGCTGCTCTGGAAAAAAGGCTTGGAATGCAGCAGGATTGATAACAGCTTAAGTGAATTAAATTAATGAGATGAGCATAACAACCATCAGTATGTGTCCTGCATTTTTATAGATTAAATCGTTGACTCTGGGTGGCACCAAAAATATAGCTTTTAAAAACTTATACTCCATATACTTTCCATATAACACAGCCTTCTTAACTGTTTAACCCGGAGCTTATTCTGGAAAATTTGCAGCACCTGCATGCCAGTGGAAAGGGTTCTGTGTGCTATAATGTGAGTAACTGTGGATTTGGTCCATAGGTGAAGAAAGAGAGTCTGTACACTTGGCGCATTGAGCTGTCTAAGACGGAGAAGTACTGGGAGGGATGGTTCATGGGTCTGTCCTCTCTCTTCCTTACATGCCCTGTGCCAAAACTACTGCTACTGGCTGGTGAGCTGACCAAAAGCCACATATCTCACGCGAGACTTATATAGGCATTATTGAGAATAGTATACTTAATAGACAGCACTGTCACGAAAAACGTAGCAAATCTTTCTTCAGGCTTCATAAAAGGTTGCTGAACAGTTCGCAAAACGTTTTTAGGGTCGCAAACAGTTTTTCTTGTTGCAAAGAAATTTTGAACGTCAGAATTCTTTGTGAATTTATTTTTCCACAAACAGTTGCAAAGGTTTGCAAAACAGTTGTAAGCGTTTGCAAATGGTTGTAACACTGGTCGCTGAAATTGTTTCCTTGCCCGACAAAGCAATTCTTCCTCAAGGGCAGCAGCACATTGGGCTTCTTCATAACAGAAATCCATTACCATATTCTGGAAGTCCATTTTCCAAATCTGGGGAGGGTTTGCTCACCCTTTTTTATAGGGTTGGGTAGTTCAATTTCAAGATTCACCTGACACTCGCCTGGTATTTTACCAGGAGTTTGCAAAAGGTCCCAAATATTCCCAAACAGTGACAAAAGAGAAGCACAGTTGAAGCACACTGCAAGCACAGTTGCTAACTGTTGCTATTGTCTGTCTTTCGCAAACCCTTCTGCACAACGTGACTACATGTCACAAAATGACAGAGGCGAACCCTGATTTTAGTCAACATTCTTCAGAAAAGTTGGCTAATCCAAAATTCGCCATGTTTATCAGCATTTGCTGCTCCGTGATATACAGGCTTTAGGTTTAAAATGATAATATTTTTATCATTGTTACTTCAAACAAATGCTAAATTTAAAAAATGAATTATGCAGTACATCATTATAGATTCACAATAAGTTGAGGGGCTATCCATATATACAGTATACAGACATATTTATGGTTGGCTGTCTTATGACTACTTTGCATATCATTGAGTTTGATCATCATATTGCCTATTGTCGGGAAATTAATAATGCACTAAAAAAGTATATATATATATATACACACACACACACATATAT
>JBCNYH010000026.1:8754441-8764901 GCA_039654325.1 Tandanus tandanus
TATATATTTGGTGTAATTTAAGTTACACATCAACTCCTTTAATATATAGAAACATTATTTTGAATAATTCTCATAAGCATAATGTGAATATGGGAGAGCTTCCTTTTTAATGGATCACAAAACATGTTAAACTTATTTTATGAATACCTTTTTATGACCATGCAGTCTGAAATGAATTGTATAGTTACCAAATTCTGTAAATGTAAATAGTAATGTAAAGATAGTGTAAGTCTTTATGGAGATTTTTGTACTATCATCCAGAGAAAACGTACATTCATTCATTTTCTGAAATGCTGAATCCTAATTAGGGTCGCGGGGAGGCTGGCGCCCAACTCTGGGCGAAGACAGGGTACACCCTGGACAGCTCGCCAGGCCATTGCAAGGCTAGCACATATACAACCATTCACACCTAGCAATTTGGGACAGCCAATTAGCATACTGTGCATATTTTTGGACTGTGGGAGGAAACCCACGCAAGCACAGAGAGAACATACAAACTCCACACAGAAATGCCCCGAGCCCAGGAATCGAACCCTGGACATTCTTGCTGTGAGGCGAACGTGCTAACCACTGCGCCACCGTATATTTCAAGTTTATTTTATTAATTAATTTCAAGTGTATTTCCCAATTATAATTTATACAGTAGGTATTCTAATATCAATGAACTAGTAGTACACAGTGGTGCTTCAAAGTTTCTGAGCCCTTTATAATTATTTTATATTTATGCATAAATTTATAACCTAAAACATCATCAGAAGTCCCAAAAGTAGATAAAAATAACCTAATGAAACAAACCCTGGCAAAAATTATGGAATCACCACTCTTGGAGGATGTTCATCCAATGTTCATTAAAAAAAAAGAAAAGAAAAGAAACTAATCAATGACATGTCAAAAAACAATTTAGAGCTCAGTTTTGTTTTGTCTGTGTTCTTGTGGCTGCATAGGCAGCCCAATAAATTAAGAAAATGGTGGGGGAAATATATTGCACTTGGCACTGAGTTCCCTTACACTCCAAAGCACATTTTCTTGTTTAATCAATGTTTTTGCTTCTTGAGGAGAAATTAGTTTCAAATACCATTGAAAAGAGAGTAAGTTATATTATGGCTGTTTCTTTACTGAAAATAAATGCAGACAGTTTTCGGAGTAGTATTTAGGTAGTGCCTAAATATTTATATTATTTAAAATGCCAAACGTCTGGCTTTAAAAAAACATTTAAAAAAACAAAAAACAAAAAACAAAAAAACAAAGTACAATTTTTGTTATATCAAGCAGAGGAAAAAAATATGGAATCACTAAATTCTGAGGAAATAATTTTTGGAATCACCCTGTAATTTGCAATCCTTAACCAAACACCTGAGATCAGATTAAATCTGGAAATGCATTAACTTCACGAAAAATATTAGCTCATTTTGAATTTAATGGCAGCGGCACATCTCAAAAATGTTTGGATGGGGCAACAGAAAATTGGAAAAGTAAGTGGTACAAAAAGAAACAACTGAAGGAACATTTTCCAGTTAATTTGGTTAAAAGCAGGCATGACTCATTGTGCGGGCTCAGGAACACTTCCAGAAATCATTATCTGTGAACACAGTTTGTCGTGCCACCCAGAAATGCAGGTTAAAGTTCTGTCATGCAAACAAGCTGTATGTGAACATCCAGAGAAGCCCCTGGCCAAATCGCATTTAAGGTGGATGGAGATGAAATTGAAAAATGTTCTGTAGTCAGACGAATCAAAACTTTAAATCCTTTCTGGAAAACAAGGAAGCAACATCCTCTGGTCTAAAGAGAAAAGGGACCATACTGCTTGTTACCATCACACAGCTAAAAAGCCTGCATGTCTGCCAACGGACTCCACAAACAATGACTCCTGTATATGTTCCTAAGCTCCTGCTCCATTGCAGAATCAGGCCTGTTTTTAATGCGGTGCCACCTGAGGGCCTGAACATCATAGGCATCCAATATTGATTTTTTGCCTTGTCCCTTGACCACAGCAATTACTCCAGATTCTCAGAATCCTTCCATGATATTATGTACTGTAAATGATGTGGCAGAATGTCAAGGGGACTGCTAGCACACCTGCTCCTCTGCACACCTGTTCACTCAATCACTCCCTATCAATATTTTGCTATATAAACCTTCAGTGACTGTTTGCTCATAGTGAGGTATTTTTGGGGGCCTAATGGTTAGAGAAGTGGGTTTGGGACCTAAAGGTTGCTGGTTTGATTCCTGAACCAGCAGGAAAAATGTGTGGTGGTGGAGAGAGTGAGCTGCACTTTCCCTTCCATCACCTTCATGGCTGAAGTGCCTTTGAGCAAGGCACCTAATTCCAACTGCTCTCCGGGCACCACAATGTGTGGCAGCCCACTGCTCCAAGTATGTGTGTGTGTTCACTGTTAACGTGTGTGTGTGCTCACTTTGGATGGGGTAAATGCAGAGGCAATCATTTCCCTTGCAGAATTAATACAGTATATCAAAATAATAATAATAATTAAAAATAAAAAATAAAGTATTGCTTTGTGTGTTTCAGCCAGTCATGACCAGGCCTGCTTATTCTCATTGGCTTTTTCCCATTTATGAAGTGTTTGTTTTGGGGGTTTTTTTGTTTTTATTTAACACCATTGCTGTTTACCTGCCTAGTCTCTGCCCTATTGTTCCTGTCTTTGATCTCTGCCTGCCTTACTGACTCTAGATTTTCTGTAGTGTGCTGTATGCCTGATTGCTTGACCTGTGTCCATTTCTGGTTTGTGAGCTTAGAATGTGTTTTAGATCTGTCTGCCCATAACTCCTTATTAAATCATTTAAATTTCATATTGCATCTCTGTCTTTCTGCAACACACCTGTTTGACACTGATCCTGAGGGGAATAATTGTTTTAGTATATACTACATGGGAACATAGGCAAAAAAGCATATTAAAACAAAAAAGAAATGGGTATATATATATATAAAGCAATAAGGAAATTTAACAAAATGTAATATAATCTACCCAGCAAACTCAGATTAACAATTAAATCAAATTAAAATTCAAAAGTAAACCATAAATATCTCATTTTAGTCTTGTGTTTCTGTGTAGTATACAATATAGAAAAAAACCCATTTAGACACAGGCAGAGCATGCACAATGATTCTGCACCCATGCTCAGGGCCAGGCCAGGCCAGGGTCCAGTAAGCTGTGAAGTGACAACACTTTCACACTGCAGCCTTGTGTCTGTATAGTACAATGCTTTTTTTTGCTTAACCAAATTAGGAGTAATGCTGGGGTTAACATAAAGGGGCAATGTCCATGAATAAAGGCTAACGTCCCTTTAGCAAAACTGTCATTCTGAAAACACTGGCATTTAAACTTAAAAACCAATCTAATTCACTAGTGCAAAATATCCAGCTAAAGCAGCAAGGTGAAGAAAGCACTGATAGAAAGGCCAAACCCCAGCAATTTTCTTGTGCCCTCATTAGTACACCCATTAATTATTTATCAGTGAACTGTCTATCATGTGTGTTATCATGTCATAGTTTTGAAAAACACACGGTCCCCTGGGCCATAAACTGGGGCGTATTAAATCCTTGTGGACAAAAACGCGGTGACTGCAGTGCAATCATTTTAAAATTGTTTACGAAGACATTTCAAATCTTTATACAAGCAAAACCAGTGGGACGTGATTTTCTGACACATTAATCCCAAGTATAGCTGGACAGATATCAGAATCAAAAGTGAGACCAAATCCCATGTAACACTGAATCAACATACATTTTCTATTCTGTTGTTGTTTTTAAAGCTTATAACATTTAAAACCTTGCATCTGGTCTCCATTGCTTCATAATCGTTTTCCCATAGAGGGCTCATGTTTTTCAGCCCCCTGATGCAGGTGCCATAATGTGCTGTAAATGAATAATTAATGCATTAATAATTATACTTTGGGGTGTTTTTAAAAGCCCTCTGCTGTACTTTACTCATTTACGTTTGACAAGCAAAATATTTACTTTATAGAAGTGTGTCATAAGTTTGCACCGATGAGTATTAAACTCGAGTGGAATGATGTAGGTTAAAAACCTAAAGTGAGAAAATGATCAGAAACCGGAAAGTTGGGATGTGGGGGGTTAGAGATTGGTTAAGTGAGAATGGCCTATGACTTTTAGCTCTTGATGTATGCATTTATGTTAGTGGCTAAATTGAATACCACTTTCTGAGACATTACAAGACACTGTTTTCAGTCCATTATCAGAATATCCATTTCAGGGGGCTGGCTGCCGGTAGCCCTGCCAAAAGCCCTACGTCAGGTCCAAGGTGGATATTCCTCAAGTTCCTCAGTGAAATCATCCACTCATGGCAGAGCACAACTGTTGAACTCTGAGAAGGTGTTAAACTTACAGAAGTGTTTGCAGAGCCTGAGGCATGAAAGAGCTGAAGAGGGGCAATCCTGTCACTGATCATACATACTGTTGTCCTTGATAACCTAGCGGGAAGGGGGGGGGGGGGGTGTCTTTATGTCATGCTGCACAATGTGGCCCCGAACCCTGGCCATGTGCATACCGTAGGTCTACAACACTGATGGAGCTGAACTGCTATAATGGAGTGAGGTGCAACTAGTGAGGGGAGCTATCCTTTCAGCACCACCTGAGCATGCAGTGAGGAGTGCCTGCAGGTTTAGAGGCATGTGCCATGGGTGGTACTGGTAATGGTGGTATTAAAGGACTCCTTAGATTTTCAATATGGTTTAAATCTGGGATCTGACTAGGCCAAACAAGGAGATTCACCTTTATCTCCTTCAGCAATTGTGTGGTCAACTTTGCTGTGTCCTTCAGGTCATGGCAATATTGGAAGGTGAACCTTCTTCTCATTGGCAATTTTCTTGCAGAGGGCAGCATGTAAGTATGCAGCATTTGACTGTTTTTTGGCCCATCCAATTTTTACTTTTATTTTAACAAGTGCCCCAGTCTGCCAGATATACAGTTTTGATTTCGAGGCTAAATGGTTAGATTTTTCTTGATACATGGCTCTTTTCTGCATCCCTTCCATACAAACCACTTTTGTGGAGCACTTATGATATTGTTGACACATGCACAGTACACCTGTGAATATTAAACTCGAGTGGAATGATGTATGTAGGTTAAAGGCCTAAAGTGCCAGGAACTCCTAGGAAATGATAGGAAACCAGAAAGTTGATAGTTTGAGGGGTTAGAGGTGAGTTAATTCAGTAATGGCTTATGACCTTTAGCTCTGTATGTATGCATGTATGTATGCATGTATGTATGTATATATGTATGTATGAATGTATGTATGTATGAATGTATGTATGAATGTATGTATGTATGTATGTATGTATGTATGAATGTATCATGTATGTATGAATGTATCATGTATGTATGAATGTATGTATGTATGCATGTATGTATGTATGTATATATGTGTGTGTGTGTGTGAATGCATGTATGTATGTATGTATGTATGTATGTATGTATGTATGTATGTATATGTGAATGTATGTACATATGTATGTGTGTATGTATGCATGTATGTATGTATGTATGTATGTATGTGGGCAGTGGTGGTTCAGTGACTCTGGATTACTGATCTGATGGTCAAGGGTTCAAGTTCCAGTACCACCATGGAGCCACTGTTGGGCCCTTGAGCAAGGCCCTTAACCCTCAATTGCTCAGATGCATGAAAATGATGAGTTAATTACTCTGGATAAGGGTGTCCACCAAATTCCATAAATGTAAATGTATGTACCATCCTTTGCAAAATAAATAAATAAATAAATAGGACAAACTACAAAACATGCAATTTTGGAGCAGATTTTCTCACTTGTTTACCTTGGGATTTAAATGACTGTATATTGTATTGTACCTGTAGATATTTGTCACTTCTGGTTCTATTAAGCAGCTTGTTATCAGGTTGTTGATGGGATGCATCAGTTGTGGAAGATTACCAAATAATTACTTTTTTATTTAAGGAAAACACAACACATGCCAGAAGATATTTTGGAAAGTTTTGCACAGCAAGTCATTCATGTTCATCATGGTATTTGAAAGAGGTCACAGAGCACTGAATGAATCTGTCCTAAAGACCAAAATTCAAACCTAAAAACAGAGTTCAGAGGCAGTTTCACAGTTCATGCAGCGGTTAGTAAGATTGTGAGTAAAAGTCAGCAGAGGAGATGAATGGGGCTGGCTGGCTGATGTGAGGATGTCTGTGATAAAAGCTGTGGCGTAGCAAAAACACCTGTACTACCTTCTTATGCATATTTTCCAGCAGTACATCCTGAGTGTAAGGAGACCACTGTATACAGTGGACAAAAAAAGTGTTACACACTGCCCTCTAGTGGTATCAGCCTTATTTGTTGTTGATCTTGGTTAGCATGTCCGTCTCACAGCAAGAAGGTCTTGGGTTTGAAACCCAGGCTTGGCGAGGGTATTTCTGTGTGGAGTCTGCATGTTCTCCCTGTGCTTTCAGTACTTCGGTTTCCTCCCACACATCAAAGAAATGAACATTATAATAACTCACTACAGGGTACACCCTGAGCTCAATATAATTATCCTGGACAGTGTTGCTTAGGATTAAATTATTAACATGTTTATATTTTAGGAAATACCACTGTGGATAGTTAATAAGTATTGTAGTGGGTTGGACTGATGAAACGTTTTGTGGAATTCTACAGGAGGAGTGCCTCCAGGACTGGTCATAAATTCTTCAGGAGATGGTAGCAATGAGATTACCAAACATACTGATCAGTTTATTATGCTTGTGAGGATGTATGAGGAAATAGATGTAGCTGCTCATTTACTTTGCATGATTTTTTTTTTTAAGAATGGTATATCATATTCTTATGCATTTAATGCTCTAGATTATGGACATCATGGGCAGCATGATGGTGTAGTGGTTAGCACGTCTGCCTCACAGCAAGAAGTTCCTGGGTTCAAGTCCTGGGCTATGTGAAGGCGATTCTGTGTGGAGTTTGCATGTTCTCCCCTGGGTACTCTGATTTCCTCCCACAGTCCAAAAACATGTACATTAGGCTATTTGTCTCTTCCAAATCGCCCCAAGGTGTTAGTGTGAGTGTGAATGGTTGTGTGTGTTGGCCCTGTAATAGTCTGGTAAGCTGTTCGGGGTGTACCCCGTCTTCACCCAGTGTCACCTAAGATGGGCTCCATCTTCAATCCCTCGACCCTAATAAGATTTAGAAGTTTAACAATTGAGTAAGTGAGTGATGAATTATGAAACATCTACACAAAATGTTACTTCCCATTACCACTAATACTGTAAATATCCGCCTATAATTACACCGCTGTTGCCGCTCTTGTGTAACATCCACAGTCATCTTTAAGAAGTCTGTGTTACCATCCACAGCAATCTCCTGGTGATCTTCCAGCTATTCATGCACAGCCATCTTCAGCAGTAACATGTGTAAAATGGTGCAAATGACCTTGGTCCAAGGGTCTTCAGTACCCTTTACTCTTAAATGGGTCCAGTGACATAGTGGGTGAGGATGAGGGGTGCAATTTGAACTTTGTCCCCCTTTCCAAAATTTGTAATAGCTGGCCCCATGAGAGCATAACTAAAAGAGAGAACGTGAAGGTAACACACACATGAGGGCATCCTGGGGTGAGAACATAAAGCAGCCAGCCACTCGATGTCAACATTTGCCATGAAGTCTTGTCAGTGGTTTTGTCAAAACTGCTATTACTACTACTATTACTATAATACTATAACAACAGTGGCCCTGAGATGGGCCGGTGAGCTGTTCAGGGTGTAAGCCCAGTGATGGCTGAGATAGGCTCCAGTCTCCCTGCAACCATAATAGGTGTAAGTGGTTCGGTAAATGAGTGAGTGAGTGAGTTTAGCAACAGTGTAGTGATATAACATAAAATCAGTGGTTTAATATACTTTTAAGTGTAATTTTTTATTTATCTTGCATTCTTTAGTCAGGTTTCATGTTGCCCCGCCTTTACATTGCTTAACAGGTTCATTAAAAACAGTTGCAGCAACACCTGCTGTACAGGTCTGTACAGGTTCATTAGTAAACAGAAGGGAACTATCTGTAGATCTGAAATAAACAGAAACTGTTGTTTTAGAATTAGCTTAAAGTATATTACATTACTGGTACTCTTACATCGAAGGTTTGGTATTATTTTGATATCATTTTATCTTTTTTGTGTGCTCTCTATAAAATACTGCAAGTTATAAAATTTACTCATCAGCATTCAGAGAATACAATGGAGTTACTCGAGAATGGAACTGAAGACAGCCTGAAACAAGAGGTATGCTTAATGCAATTAGTTAAACATCGAAGGTTTGGTATTATTTTGATATCATTTTATCTTTTTTGTGTGCTCTGTATAAAATACTGCAAGTTATAAAAATTTACTCATCAGCATTCAGAGAATACAGTGGAGTTACTCGAGAATGGAACTGAAGACAGCCTGAAACAACAGGTATGCTTAATGTAATTAGTTTAATACCAGAACTAACACACTGTGTTGATGAAATAAAGACCAGATTTTTTTTGCTTTGTTTCGAAGCTCAGCAGTTTACAGTTAGACAATAATGTTATAGCAATTGGTTTTTGAAGTTTGAAAGAGGCTTGTAATTTTAGACATACACATTACAACTGTATCATTTCCTGTCAGTGAAATGGTAGGCTACTATTAAGGGTACATCTTTAGTGTGTATCTTTGACATTGTAATGTGAGCATAAAATATCTTTAAACTGATTTAAGGTACATAACTGAACACTGAGAACCATTCGTGTACATTTAATTTACTTTTAGATTAATAATTTAAAGGTGTACCCTTGAGGGTACCACCTCTGTGATAGTGTTAATATTCAGCCAACACAAACTATAGTTTATATTTCATATGTTTATAACTGGGGGAATAGTGGCTCAGTGGTTAGCAATGGGCAGCATGGTGGCATATTGGTTAGCATGTCCACCTGACAGTAAGAAGCTCCTGGGTTCGAGTCCCAGGCTCAGGCATTTCTGTGTGAAGTTTGCATGTGCTCCCTATGCTTGCTTGGGTTTCCTCCGGGTACTCCAGTCTCCTCTCACAGTCCAAAGACATGCACATTAGGCTAATTGGCTGTTCCAACTTGCCCCTATGTGTGTGTATGTGGCCCTGCAATAGTCTGGTGAGTTGTTCAGGTGGTACCCCTCTTTTATCTCAGTTGAGATAGGCTCCAGGATTCCCGTAACCCTAGTAGGATTAAGTGGTTTGGCAAATGAGTGAGTGAGAGAGTTTAGCGCTGTCAATTCACAGTGAGAAGGTTTAGTTCTTGAAGCTTGGTCACGGGCCTTTCTGTTTGAGATTGCATGATCTCCCCATGGTTGCGGTGGTTTCCTCCAGGTACTTTGTTTTTCTGCCACAGTCCCAAGGCTTGCATATTAGGTCAAATAGCATTTGTGTGAATGGTTATTTATATCTTTGTTAGCCCTGCCGTAGACTGGCCTCTTACCCAAAGTCAGCTGGGATTAGCTTCAGCTTCACCCGTGACCCTGATGGATAAGCAGTACAAATAGTTCAAGCCCCACCATCACCAAGTTGTTACTGCTGTGCAGCTAACTGGGTTATCAAAGGCTAGCCATGTCTCTCACTGTCTGTGATGAGAGGCATGTAAAAGAACCATTGCTGTCATTCGAAAAAAGTAGGCTTTTGCCATAGCCCTGAGATGGCATGGCGAGCTATACAGGGTGTACCCTGCCCACGCCCAGAGTTGGCTGAGATGGGCGCCAGCCTCCCCACAACCCTAATTAGGATTAAGCGCTTCAGAAAATGAATGAATGAATATTGAATGAATGGGAATTTCTAAGTTATATCTTGCTATCCATCCATCCATCGATTATCTATAACATTAGTTGACTTAGGGCAGGGTACAACCTGCACAATTCACCAAAGCTCATGTTGAATAATATTAAATAATATATGGTAATACTGCAATAATGACATTTAATGACTGTTTCTAAATATTGTATATATAGTACACATTTGTTATTAGATATGACCATGTATACACCTCATTTTCTCAAAGCAGGTTATGTATTTATTACTGTGTTTTAAACTATGGCTTAAAACTCAATAATGGCTATGGCTATATATCTATGACTGTGTTCCTAAACTACATCTCAATAACTAAGAATTAGTAAATATGAATAATTTGAATTACAGTTAAATTTTTTTTTTAATTAAGTGTAGTGGTAAAGACTGATAAGAAGGCAAAATAACCACTGATAAGATGGCAAAATATTGTTGACCATATTTTTAGAAATGAGCCTAAAACCACTATTTGAATAGTGCTCATATCATTTGTATAAGCTTTGAAAATTTGAATATGTTCATGAAGTAGACCTGTTCAAAGGGGTTATAACATGTTTCCAACAGAAGAAAAAACTTCCATTTCTCTCTGTGTGTGTGTGTGTGTGTGTGTGTGTGTGTGTGTGTGTGTGTGTGTGTGTGTGTGTGTGTGTGTGT
>JBCNYH010000026.1:8765001-8781995 GCA_039654325.1 Tandanus tandanus
TTTGGCCCCAAGCCAAAACAAAAAAGGGCTTCGTTGTTGTTGTTGTTTCTTTTTTTCTTTGGGGCTTGTTTTTCCCCCCCCCCCCCCCCCCCCCCGTAAAATGTTACGTGTTTTTCTGCAATGTGTGGAGATTTTCTGAACAGTTATTAAGTTTTTTATTTGTATAAAAATTAATTGTATATATGTTGCCATGCATTGGTTTTAATACTGTGTTGCCTAGTCTTGAATATTGAATTGCATAATACGTCTGTATTATGCAAATAAACAGAATAAATTCTGTTTATTTATTACATTTCTTGCATAAAAAATCTTTTATATATTTCCCCATTTGTTACACCTTTGTAGGATGAAGACTTGAATCAATCAGAGCAATTTCTCCCTGATCCTAATGAAGATAAGTGGAAGAAGAAGAAGCTTCTCTTGAGAATTATCTTGGTAACCACGGTGATTGTATTGGCAGCAGTCACTGCACTGATAGCAGGGCTTTTAGTGTGGAACTTTCATTGTGAGTATTCACTCTGTAAGGCTTGACTGTAAGGAAAAAAATCCCGGTTTCTCATCAGTGCCCACACCCGGAAAGTGGTGTTGCATCTAATTTTTTATTATTTTTTTTTTAAACTACTCTCAAAACCTCGGAAAATGCTTCAGACAACATAAAAACAACATAGAACACAATTCTGTGATAGATGCTGTGATTGTGATTCTGAGATTGGTTTATTGGTTGGTTTTTGAAACTGCAAGGCTGCTGTTCTATAGACATTTGTTCAGCGTTTAATACATGTTAAATGTAAATGTACATGTAAAAGACTGGTCATCTAGGGAGTACTGTATCGCTTCAGTCACTTTACCTACATTTAGCTTTAAAAGCTTTTGGGCTTCAATGGTCACCACATTTCTCAAATAAAAAAAAAATGCATGCCGCATTTATTTACTCATTCATTCATTTTCTAAGCTGCTTAATCCTAATTAGGGTCGCTGGGAGGCTGGCGCCCATCTCAGCCGACTCTGGGCGATGGTGAGGTACACCCTGGATAGATCGCCAGGCCATTGCAGGGCTAACACACATACCATTCACACACACACTTACACCTAGGGGTGATTTGGAACACTGTGCATGTTTTTGGACTGTGGAAGGAAACCGGAGTACCCCGAGAAAACCCACGCCAGCACGGAGAGGACATGCAAACTCCGCACAGAAACGCCGGATACTGGGAATCGAACCCAGGCCCTTTTGCTGTAAGGTGGACGTGCTAACCACTGCGCCACCGTGCCCGTGCTGCATTTAGGTTTTCAAAAAGTTCTGATGAGAAACCGGGGTTTTTTTTGATCCAGCACAATGTATTTTTTTAACGTGTGTCTATCTGTCTCATGCAGTGAGAACAGATGAAAATATAAAAAAGGTATTTGGTGGTTCTCTGACGGTCGCCAATCGGAGATTCATAAGCCCCTATGAGAACAACAGCAGTGCTGAGTTTAACGAGCTGGCCTCTCAACTCATCAAACAGGTGAGTTAGATACGACATTTTATCCTGAACTTTTCATTTAAATATATAAGCACCTACCAGACTCTCCAGTTCTAATTCTAATTCAAATTTACATTTTTTATTATAATATTGTCTTTTTGTGTGATGTCAAATGTTATTGGACAGACCATTCAGCAATGCTCTAAAGGGGGCCGGACTCCATATACATCTGTCTCTCTGTTTCTTTGTCACTCTGGCACGATGTCCCGCCAGTGTAACGACCTAAACCCTAAGTGATGATGTCAAAGAAAGGGGCATTACAACCCTGGGACATTCCACCTGCAGAGCTTTACACACTGCTTATAGTTTTACATTTATATTTACCGTATTTAACAGGGCAAAATACTGAAGGTCTTGAGTTCAAGTCCCGGCCATGGATGTTTCTGTGTGTTTGTTGGCATGTTCTCCATGTGCTTGGGTGGGTTTCCTCCCACTGTCCAAATACATGCACATTAGGCTAATTGGCGGTTCCAAACTGCCCTTAGGTATGAGTGTGAATGGTTGTATGTGTGTTGGCCATGTGATGGACTGGCGAGCTGTTTAGTGAGTACCCCACCTATGCCCAGTGTTGGCTGAGAAAGGCTCCAGCCTCCCTGCGAACCTAGTAGGATTAAGCGGCTCGGCAAATAAGTGAGTGCGTATTTAGCAGACCTTGTCAAATAACTTGCAGAAGTGTATTTTTACCATTATAAAAACACATATCCTAATGTTAACAGAAATTAGTGAGGGACTAAGTTACAATCAAGCTAAACTGTGTAAGAAAAGAGGTCCTATAATAGGTTAGTGCTGTACCAAAATAATTAGTTTTTATAGTTTTATCCTGTTCAGACATGGTGAACTCTGAGCCTATCCCGGGAACACTAAACATGCAGTGGGAATATATCCTGAGAGGCATCCTAGTCCCTTACAAGAGCCTCACAGACTATTTCAAGTCATGCGCACACAATTTCACACCTACTACAGGTATATTGTTGGAGGTGTGAGTCAGAGGAAACTTGTAAGTATATGGGGAGAACATGGGAACTGAACCAGAGACCAAACCAGGCATCGATTGATTTGTGTGGGTGGCTGTAACACTACCCACTGCATCACCATTGTATGTTTCTAATTTATAAGCTATATTTATGTCTTTCAGATGAAAAATATGTACAATAGTGTGCCAGTACTGTCAAGATATTACATCAACTCAAGTATTCAAGCCTTCAGGTATGTACTAAACCTTCAGGTACTCTAAATTCATTAGCATGTTCTGAAATTAATGAGCATGTGGTTTATCATATCACAAGGTTCAAACTGGCCTAAAAAGCACTTTATGTAAGCCAGCTGGTCTTCTGACTGAAGACATCATCCCATGCTCTAAGCAGGGTGCGCATCTTGCCGTTGAACCACGGCTTCTGGTCCGGAAACACCTTAATTGTTTTTGTTGTGGTCATAATCTCAGTGCAGTAGTATATGTATGAGGGTGGCAGGGGGATGGCTTTATAGGCATCTGGAATGTTGGTGTAGACCTGACCCAGAGTTTTTTCTCTTGTCAGTTTTGTAGAATCTAGGCAGGACAAACTTTAGGTTTGAGAGATTAAAGTCTCCTGCCACGATTATAACACAGTCCGGCTGCTACTGCACTAGCTCTGCACTAACTGTTTGTTAATGGAGCATTGTAGCATCTTTGTGGCTAGCTTAGTGTTACCTTGGGGTGGCACATGAACTGCAGTTGTAACAACAGATGTAAGCTCTCTTGGCAAGCAAAATTATTATTAAAGTAAAAATATTACCTACAGTATAAGCAAATTATGGAGCAAAAATTAAATTTATGTTTACTATCATATATAATTTCAGAATAATAACACAATCTTACTCTCTGTTTCAGTGAGTCCAGTGATGGCAATGTTGTAGCCTACTACATATCTGAATTCAGTGTGCCAGAGGCGGAGATATCTGCTGTGGATGAAGCCACTGATTCCCACATGTATAAAAAAGCAGATGCTTGGCAAACACAGAGGCTGATCCAGGACCTCAAGCCCACCAACGAGTTGCTTATCAGCAGTATGATGTCTGCAGGTAAATAAAACTTTTATCAGTACTACCTATTTTACTTTCATCCCTTTTCTTATATGTGTGGTTTTCTGGGAAAACCCAGCTGGATGTGTTAAAGAACTAAGAACAATGCACATTTAGTTGTAGACCACAGAATTATTTGTATAACAAGAGACATGATCTTAAAATAAAAATTTTTTAAAAGCACTCAGAGAGTGCAACCCTCCACCAAGCCCAGCAATCCCCCATATGAACTAAAATGTTTAAAAAAAGACCAATCACACAATGTTAAAAACCCCTTTAAACTAGCTCAGTAGCTACTGAAGAAAGCTGAAATCCATTGACAGCTCCCTGAATCAGCAGTCTGTCAGTTACATTTTGGTGTTGGTTGGATGTTTTTAAAAGTATCAGATAATATACAACACTATTTTACATACTGGTGACAAGAAAAATAAATAAAATAGATTACTTTTAATTTTTGCATCTGGATGAGATTTTTGCCACGAAATACGCAATCTAGATCAGATCCAAATTTGAAATTTGGTCTGCCATCAAAGCTCCTGATCCCGAATATACATAGCAAATTTTGTTCAAATCATATGTGTTTTAACAGAAATTAGATTTTTAAAAATATATATTTCATTCATCCTAAGAGATAGGGATGTTTGTTTGTGTTGTCATCAGTGTGTGGATTCTTAGCAAAATGTAATGAGAACATCCTTAAGTAATCACCTATCAGATTGATCTGTCAAAAACTGCAGGCAGGAAGTTGCTAACAGACAGGCAGACAAACAGATGAACCCATAATGATGCAAACACACCTTGGTGGAGGTAATGGAACAACAGCTCAAAAATGAAAGATGAAATTCTATATATTAAGCTTCTATAATTAAGAAAATAATTCCAGTAATTTCAGAGGGGACTGTGTTTTAACCAGAGGTTATGGCATTTCTTTCGCAATTCTGGTTAACAAAATGAAAAGTGAGGAATGCACTTAAAATTTTCGTTCCTAATCTAATGAAAGATACCCCACCTACTTCTTCATCCTTATGCATACTAAACCATTATGTCCAAATTTTAACAAATTAAAAGTTTATTGCCCTGCAATGGCCTGGCAGGCTGTCCAGGGTGTGCTCTGCCCTCTCCCAGAGTCAGCTGAGATGGGCGATAGCCTCCCCAGCGACCCTAATAAGGATTAAGAGGTTCAGAAAATTAATGAATGAATAATATAAGTTTATTCTTAGAAACAAGTTATTGCACCTTTATATTTTTTTTCTCTATTTTCCTGAATTCAGCCAAATACAATGGGTTTTTCCAGTCCACCGCACCTACATTTCCTTCCTTAAAATTACTGAATTAGTGGTTGCTTGATTTGTATAATAATCCATTGACCAAAGAAACCTGAGCTGTTTTTTATTAATGGCTTAAATCCATTGTCACAGTCGTAGATCCTCGCTTGGTTACTTCAGCTCTGAAAGGTAATATACTGTTCCTCTCCTTTACTGTATATTACACTTTTTTACAATTTCAGGTATTTATTACTAACCTTGTCACTAATATCAGGTCACTTTAAGGAATGCCATCACTCTCAACCGGGTAAGACCGGCATCATTCAGACTCCAGGATTTCCTGATTCTTTCTATGCTGACAAACCCTACATGGAGTGGCAGCTACGTGCTGATCCCAAGCATAGAATTCAGTTGGAGTTTTCAAAAATAGACGTGAAACATGCCTGCAGCAACAACTTCATTAGAGTGTATGATTCTCTTGTCCCCTGTGAGAATCAGGTTATGGCAGAGTAAGTGCTTCTTACATTGTTCAGTGGACCAAATTGTTCATTTCCCAGTCAGTTATTGGTGCAGAGTGTAATTTTTATATTTTTTTGCTGCCTGCTAAGGGAGTTCGCATACTCATCCCATGCTTGCATGGGTTTCCTCTGGGTACAACAATTTGGCTGTTAGAATTTCCCCTAGGTTTGAGTGTGAATGGTTGTGTTTGTTGGCCCTGCAATGGACTGGCAAGCTGTTTAAGATGTACTACGCTTTTGCCTGGAGTCGGCTGGGATGGGCTCCAGCTTCCCAGCAACCCTGGTAGGAAAAAGCAGTTCTGTAAATGAATGAATGAATGAATGAATGAGCAACATAATTTTTATGTTCCTAAGCATAAAACTTTATGTTACTTGAAAAATCAATTAAATGTAATTTAAATATGGCTTTTGAAATGTTTGACTGCTATGTGTGTACTTTTGCAATTGTAATAGTTGTTACAATTCTGCGAAACATCACTACCAACATTTCCTTACATATACACGCAGGAAATGTGGATATTATACCCAAAGGGACCAACTGATTTTCCTGTCCTCTGGAAATGTCATGTTAGTTACACTGGTCACAGATGGACAGAGGAGTACTTCAGGCTTCAGTGCTAAATACTCTCAGGTACCTACAGAAACCCAAGGTACAGTCACCAGGTGATGTTAGAGGAGGAACTCTGTAGAGCCTTTTTTTTTTTTAAGATTATATTGCAATATCCTAACAATCATGAAACTCGTTTGTCTCACCTTTCAGGGTGTGATGGGAAACTCATTGGGAGCGAAGGCACCTTTACATCTCCAGGCTTTCCCTCCAGTTATCCTCCCCAAATTCAGTGTGTTTGGAACATTAAAGTAACTTTTCTTTTTTTTAATGCACATTGTGAAAAAATAAGCACATCCCACAGAAATTATAGATTTTTTCCCCCAACATATTTGAACAAGCAAAAATGTCACCCTCTTGCCTACAAAGGTGATCAACTTGAACAAAAGCATTAGAAAAATCAGCTTTTTTCATTAATTAATTTAAAAAAATATATCAATAAATCTAATACTCTTCTGTGGAGAAAGTAAGTACACCCTCAGCCTTAGAAGCTAGTAGGACTTAAATGCTCTGGGAAGACGAATCATCAAAAAAATAAATAAATCAACAGTAAAACTCGTGGCTTTGTTTACTAGTGAAAGCAAGAACATTCCTCATAAATGCATAGGCATAATGCAAAAATAACTCATAGGATTTAGACTAAACAGCAGTGTGGCCATAAGAAACCCACTTAAGGCTAAATGGAATAAAAGGCGTTCATTTTCTAGGAAGCATACAGAACTCTAGAACAATGTTGTAAGGTCATGTGGTCTGATAAGTCCGGATTTACCCTATTTACATGGGATATACTTGTTGTTTTTGTCTTCATGTACTCTCTCAGGCTCCAAAGGGAAAGTACATCTTAATAAATTTCAGTACGTTTTCACTGATGGATCCAAGACAAAGCCCGGGCAACTGTACTAAAGATTACCTGGAAATAAATGGCAGCAGGTTAGTTATTTTCATACAGGTTAATTAAATGTTTTAACGTGTGAGTGAGTAAGTGAGTGAGTGAGTGAGCGAGTGAGTATTATTAACTGCATTCATTTACATGAAATTTAGCATTAATAAACCTAAAAAATGTAAACAAAGTTAACAAAAAAGGTATGTGATGGGTTTGTGTGATGTGAAGTTTTCAATGATCTGTTCTTAATAAACAGCAGATTGCCATTGCTAACAATATTAATTAATATAATATAAAACTGAACTTGCATGCAAAGCATGTTTATTTAGATTATCCCCACGCTTTATCTTAATAATTACCAATTATTAATAAATAATTAACAATAAAGGTGAGGTGAAACCATTTGTACTTATTTTAAACATGACCGAAGCTTGTCAGACGAGTTCTGAACACTCCGAGCTGAGCTAGTGCTGTGTAGCCAACATCTGTTTATAGCTTAGTCGTTCAGTCAGAAACGTTAAACCACACTTCTTAAAGATTTTTTTTAATACACTCATTCAAAATTTAGTATTCACTATGTACTAAACAATATATGTGGAAACACATAGGAAATTTGATTTTTATGATTTATTTTTCCATTTTCAAATGTGATAATGATGCCACCTGCTCCAAGTTAGCGAGTGTTCATCATTTTGATTCAAGCATTATCCACACTGGATAATTTTTTAAATCCCTGATAGTGGACCAATCAGATCACACCATTTCCTTGTAGTTCAGCTTAAACTGTTTAATGTAGAAAGTCTGTCAAACCTTTTCAAAAATGTCATGACACGTGAGCAGTGTGAGGTTTTTTTTGTTGTTGTTTGTTTGCTTTTTAATATTCCCCCCTGCATTCCTCTTTTTTATCCTTCTATCTGTCGATTTTTCCTATAGCCTTTAAATGCGAAGTTTTTCAAAATGGTCCCAACTGATGTCTTCATTGTTTTTTAAAGCGAAATGAAAGGATCACCTTCCAAACTCTCCTGTTACACTGAAAAAATATATCTTTTCATCATCAGGTGGTTTTTACTTACATCTACAAAGTTGCAAACTGCTAAAATGCACTCGATTATTTGCACAAGTCTGTTTTAAAAGGCCATTTCTAGTTTATATCACTTTCACTAGAGAACAAAATCATGAGAATAGGATGTAGACAAGTTCCAAAAAGGCAAAATGGCAGCAGAAATAAGAGTATACAGATATTAAACCAAGAAATCAGATACAAACTTCATGATGGAATCTGCAGCAGAGCAACTTTGAATAATAGACCACAGAGGCGAATCAAGGACTTCTTGGAGATTTATTTCGGCATATGTTCTGCAGGAAGGCAGTCCAGCACGGAGGCAAGAATTGGCTAAGTTCATTATATGGTTTCAAGTTTAAATACCAGTCAGCATAGTGACACCTTTTGTCGTGTGTTTTCATGGCAGAATAGAAAATCAAAAGACAGGAAGAAGTGGGGATGGCACTGGGTGTCTGAATAAGGTGTGAAAGTAGCCTTGTTGCTTAATCTGGTGTGGTCCTAGTAGGAGACTTTACATTGGTGTGGTCAACTGACAGTGGACATTAGTATGCCAACTGACATGACTAGGACACAGGACACATGGCAGACAAAGAGACCAGAATAAAATAACACAAGACAGTAAAATAAATTACAGTGTATGCAATTTCTATCAATCTAGTGAATTTCTAAATAATATAGGGCTACACATCTGCACATAATACTACATTACACTTACATACTTCAGACAGGCGTCTGTTCGTTTCTATAAACACATGGTAATGATATACGTATAATAAACAACGTGTCTGCAGAACTGTTTCTTTAAAGTCACTCCCGCCCCACTATTCCCAGTAAAATGACACCCCCTGTGTGATGATTTGTTACTTTTTCCATCAGAAGGAAGTAATAAAAATAGTGCATTTTGATGTATGGAAATGCATGCTAGCTTTAATTAAGTTTGGGTTGAATTCTCCTTTATAAATATACTGGAATAAACTTTTCCACATATTTTGGTTGAGTATTTTTTTTACTTTCTTACATTTAAGAATGTGTGGAGAAGCAAATGAAATTATGCGCCGTGTCATCAAGACTGATGAAACAGAGCTAAAATTCTTCTCTGACATGTCCTATGTGAGCAGAGGATTCTCTGCAAAGTTTGAAGCCTTTGGACCTTTTGATCGTATGTACATTGCTTATTCTAAATGTGTATTTTTGACTGAAATGACTATGAATAATATACCTTTAAATTCCCAAAAAGCCATGCTAATGTAATTGTCCTAATTATATAAATATGCTTGTATTTTTTTTTTTATTAAAATAAATAAATAAATAAATAAATAAATTAAATAAATAAATAAATAAATAAATATGCTTGTATTTTAATGTGCAGGCTGTAAAGAATTCCACTGTGAAAATGACGCCTGCATTCCTTTGAAGCAGAAATGTGATGGCTACAATGACTGTGGAGATATGAGTGATGAGAAGAACTGCGGTCTGTTCAGATCCAGCATTTTTATATTTAAACAAACACTTGATCCAAAAAAATATGTAATGTTCATGATCAGCTACGGTCTCTGAAATTTGCTGTTTTAGTTTAGCACGGGAGCGTTGAGGCTGATTTTTAAACAGTATTTAATAAATTTAAACTACCAGTTTAACACTGCTTGAATAAAACACTTGCAGTAAAAGATATTATATGGATCGTGGGTAATATCCATCTGTAATAACAAGTGGAACCAACTATATTAGAATTTAAACCACTTCATAAATGTAATTTTTGTCAAAGTGTCAAATGTTGATGCTGGAAGTCATGGTTTGTACTTATACTTAATGCAGTAAAAAAAAATGTATGTACAGGATTGCCAATATATGGTAGGAAAGAGTTGTGTTAAAGATGTTTTTCACCTAACGTCTCCGTTTATCTGTACAGTCTGTAAAGAGTCTCACATCACATGTAGGAACGGTTTATGCAAACCCAAATACTTGCATTGTGACAAAGTGAATGACTGCGGTGACAATACAGATGAGGAGAACTGTGGTACGAATGGAGCTAAAACATTAATTATACAAAAACTTTACAGTTTGTGAAGAATTTATAGTAAATATCTCCTCTATCTGCAGGATACTGTAAAGCTGGGGAACTAACTTGTCAGAATGGCCGCTGTGTCTCTGAACAGAAGAAGTGTGATGGCCATAACGACTGTGAAGATGGTACAGACGAATCCAAGTGCTCTAAATGTAAGCTCACTGAATACGATCCTAAGCAGTTTTTGTTGTTATTTGACAGTAGAATCCTTGAAAGCATTCAGAGAGGTGTCTGTATGGGGGACTAAATTATATTGTTTTGGCCTCATCCATGACAGGGTAATGAGCTCAGGGAGAAATTAGGAGTAGAGCTGTACCTCCTTTTAATTTAGAGGAGCCAACTGAGGTGTTTCAGGCAATATAATAAAAATGTTTCCAAATGTAATTTTATTTGTATTGTTTTCTAAACAGTGTGCAGTGCTATAGAGCAGATGTATGGAAAATACTGATATAGTTATACATTTCATTTTTAAATTCTTAACAAAATAGGTAAAAAGCATCTCATGGGAATTGTTGATTTTTTTCAACATATATGGACAAGAAAACATTTCACCCTCTTTAATATAGTGCTTATAGATAAATCTGATACATTTGAACAAACCCATTAATTTACTTAATGAAAATATTAATAAATAATAAGATAATAAGAGATATATGTCATTAAAGTTACTTTGTTTTTGTGAAAAAAGCAAGCATACCCTTGGTTTCAAAAATTTGTATATCCCCTTATAGAAATAGAAATAACTTTTTGTAGACATTTCACAAACTTGTCCACTAGTCCCTTCCATGGAATTGCTGATATTTGTACCACTCTTCCTTTAGTTGCAAGATGTTTGAGCGTTTTATTCAATGTACTGTCTATTTTAAATTCACCCACAACATTTCCATTGCGATCAAATCCACACTTATGACCTTAATGTTTCTGAATATGTGATAATATATAATGTCAGCTTACATGTCTCTGGGATTTATTGTCTACAAGTTGATAATAAGTAACTGGATTTAGTTGTTATCTTGTCTGTTTAGCTATAGTCGTTACCTGCTCCGAGTTTACCTACAAGTGTAAGAACAACACATGCATCAGCAAGCAGAACCCACAGTGCGATGGGCAGAAAGATTGTGAGGATGGTTCAGATGAAGAAGACTGTGGTAAGCTTACTTTAATCACTTTATTAAGCCATTTTATTAATTCACATGTATTCCACTGCTGCCTATATTCGTGGCCAAGATTGGGCAAAATGTTTGTTATACATATATTATGTATTACATGTAACTAAATTTACATTCACTTGCACTAAACAGCTTTAAAATACTACATACTACTTTAATAAACAGCTCCAGGGTCTCTGATTTTATCTTGACCATTCTCTGGTTTCTTCCCACTACTAAAAATCATGCCAGTAGATGGAGTGACTATGCTAACACTGATGCATGCTATTCAGATGTTATACATTTTTCCTGTTTTACCAAGAGCCCTAGTAGTCTGTTGGGCTGTTTACACCCAAGTCTAGTGGCCGATCACAGGCAGAGCTTATTTTAGATTCTGTAGCATGAAGCAACTGGGAGTTCAATTCCTCCTAAATGGGTTTCTAGCCATCGCAGGTTACTTTTCCAGTGTTTTTACTGGTACCCATTTTACTGGTACTTATACTGCTGGGTGAACAGAGGCACACTTGCCATAGGGATCTTAGCACCTTGGGGGTTTAACAGGTTTTTGAACCCATGACCTCTTGTTCATGAGTCCAGAACCACTATACCACCGGCTCCAATTTCCAAGACCCTTCCATTCTAGCTTTATCAGAGCAACTGTGCCAGCTACATAGCATACAGCCTGGTCACTAGTTAAATGTAAAATGAATTACAAATGGCATTACTGATAATTTAACTGGTTTTAAAAACATGCTGGATAGAAAAAAGTCAATTCTCCGTTCCCTTCCTATGGTATGCATCTGGTACTACATACATGTAGAGAAAACAACACGTCATAATTTTGACCCATTTATAGTTACATGTAATTAGTTCATAGAACAACTTGGCTTCTGTTACAAATTATTCAGTCATTCATTCATTAATTGGCCGAACCGTTAAATTGTATTATGGTTGTGGGAAGCCTAATCTCAGCCATCTCTGAGCGAAGGTGGGGTGCAGCCTGAACAGCTTGCCAGAGCGTCACAGGACCAACACACACACACACAACCATTCACTCTCACATTCAAACCTAGAGGCAATTCGGAACATCCGATTAGCTTTAGCATGTCTTTGGACTGTGGGAGGAAACCGGAGTACCCAGAAGAAATCCACGCAAGCACAAGGAAAACATGCTCCACACAGAAACACTCTTGCTGAGACCGGGACTCGAACCCAGGACCTTCTTTCTTTGAGACAGATGTGCTAACCACTATGCCACTGTGAATCCCTGTTGTAAATTATATTATAGAAAAAAGTATTTCTTTTTGTTGCTATTGAAGATACTAAGGCAAGAACAGAGCAAAAACAATTAAAAAAATCATGTTACAGAGGAATTGGAAAGCACACTGCCGTCTGTCCATCACATTGCTGACTGTTGCAAAGCACCTGCCACTGAAAACGCTTTCAATAAATCTTAAATGAATATTACTGTCAGAGCTGCTGTTATAGAAAATAAATCAGAAAATCAGAATCAAGAATTCCACAAGACATAAAACCATGATAAAAGCACTGAAACTACTGAATCACAAATATTGCCCATCTATGGACACTGCTGTATTCATGTCAAATACTATTTTACCATGTGCACAAATTATAATAGTGCCAATTTCTCTGTAGAATGTGGTATTAGGCCATTCCAGTCATCTATGATTGTTGGAGGTGGGGCAGCCACTGAAGGCTATTGGCCATGGCAGGTTAGCCTTCACCTGAAGGACCGAGGTCATGCATGTGGAGCCTCACTAATCAACAACGTCTGGCTAGTCACTGCTGCACACTGCATATATGAAGCCAACAGGTTTGTATACTTCACCTTGCTTCAAGTACTAATAAAATTTTATATTTCTTTTTTCTTTCTTTGATTTTTTTTTATAAGATGCCCAATTACTGGTGAATAGCCTGTGTGTTTGATCTTCCATTATCAGTTCTTTTTGGCAGAGTCCAAAAGCTTATGCAATATTTTGCATAGAGGGTCCTCCTGTGGTCTAGTTGTGCACCTGAGTATTTATTTATTTATTTTTATCTCATATACATATTCCCTATGGCCGTCAGACCACCATTTTGACTTTTCTTTTAGCAGCTATTTCCAGAAAACAGCTGAACTGATAGTCTAGTTGGGCACCTTGGTATTTTTATTTCATTTTCATATTAAATATGGCCGCCCGGCCGCCATGTTGATTTTTCTTGTGGCAGCTATTCTAAGAAAACTACTTAATGGAATTTTATGATTTTATTATGTAAACCCCACACAGAAACGCCTGAGCCTGGGACCCGAACCCAGGACCTATTAATGTGAGGCAGAATTGCTAACCACTTTACTACCATGCCGCCTGCTTTTAAAGTTAATAAGATAAAATAAGCTTGATATTCCTCTCTCCTGGGGATGTTTTCATGTAGGGAAACAGTTACAGCTTTACTTCTGACTAACTGCTATTGATATCAAAATTTTTAACAACATTAAAACTTGTACATATTTATGAACCACAGAACTCACTATATATTATTGTTATTACTACAGAAATGTTAAAATGACAAACATAAGAGTGTATCTGTATATCTGCGTAGATATTCTGGGCCAGAGCAGTGGGATGTCTATCTGGGGCTGCATATTCAGAATCAGGCCAACTCGCCCAACATAGTGAAAAAACAAGTGCAGCATACCATCTGTCATCCTGAGTACGATTTCAAAAGCAAGAATAATGACATTGCTCTGATGAAGCTGGACAGCCCTGTGAACCTCACTCAACGTATTTGGCCAATCTGTCTACCTGCAGCCACGTATGTGTTACCTGCAGGCAAATCTGTGTGGGTCACTGGCTGGGGCAAAACCAGAGAAGGGGGACGTAAGTATGAATATTTTAAGAGAAATTTTTTTTATTGTTTTTAAAAAATTAATGTGAAGGAATATGTGTGTATTGGATTGAACAGTTTATTTGAATCTTATTATTATCATCCCATTCCACACCCATGATACATTGGGCCACGTGAAGTGGTTTCTGTTGCACTGTAAGTTTTTACCTGAGAGGGTGGCAAGTCACCTGTTCTAAAGGACAAACATACATTCCCACCTCTAGGTAACCACCAATTATGCATCATTCATTCATTTGCCATAACACTTAATCCTACTAGGGTCTCAGGGAGGCTGGTGCCTATCTCAGCCCACGCAGGGCGAAGGCAGTGTTCACCTTGAAAAGCTCACAAGACCATTGTGTGTAACACACACAACCATTCACACTCACATTCACACCTAGGGGCAATTTGGAACAGCCAACTAGCCTAACTAGCTAATCTGCATGTTTTTCGATTGTGGGAGGAAACCAGCGTTCCCTGAGGAAACCAATACAAGCTCATAGAGAACATGCAGACTCCACACAGAAATGCCCTTTTCAAGCACAGAGGTCGAACACAGGATCTTCTTGCCCTGAGAATCTTAGTTCTTATTAAACCAGGGAACATGGTCTCAAATGATAATCAAATGAGTATTATGTATTTGCTGCGACCCCAAGCCTTGACTACACTACATTTAATTCCAGATTTATAATTCAGAACTGCTGTAAGATTTGAACATTTTACTGTGGCTGTGAAATATGTGCGACATAAGCTGCTGAAACAGTCAGAGGAATATTTCACTCACTGTCCAGCCAGTCGAGTAAGAAGACTGAATTTCTAACGCAGCTTGAGTCTGAAGGTGTGTTTAAAAAGGTGCAGCACATTCTGATGTCATATCTAGCTTTAAATGATGCACTGGAAATAAAACATGACAGGGGCAGGTTGTGACAGGAAAAAACCCAGGCCAGGATGTTGTTATATGGCCTGTCATGAAGTAAAGGAGCGTCATTTATACGTAATGTCTGACTTTGTGTGCAAAAGCAGAGGCTGTGTAAAATCATAGACTGTTGTTATGCACAAATTCACCTACATATGAAGGATTAAATATGGCAAACATTAAATGGCACATCATAGCTGAAATGTGCTGTCAATCATTCATTCATTCATTTTCTAAGCCACTTAATCCTAATTAGGGTCGCAGGGAGGCTGGCGCCCATCTCAGCCGACTCTGGGCGAAGGAGCATGGACCCTGAACAGCTTGCCTGGCCATTGCAGGGCCAACACACAGGCAACCATTCACACTTAAACTGACAAATAGGGTCAGTTTGGAACAGCCAATAGCCTACTGCGCATGTTTTTAGACGATGGGAGGAAACCAGAGTAGTTTGATATTTCTAATAATTACTTCGAAAATAATTCATTCATTCATTCATTCATTCATTCATTCATTCATTCATTTACCAAACCGTTTAACTCTACTATGGTGGCAGAGAGGCTGCAGCCTATCTCAGCCGACTCTGGGCGAAGGTAGGGTACACCCAGAACAGCTCCCCAGCCCATTGCAGAGCCAACACACACAGTTATTCAAACTCACAGTCACACCTAGAGGCAGTTCAGTGCAGCTAATTAGCATAATATGCATGTCTTTGAACTGTGGGAGGAAACCAGAGTGCCCTGAGGAAACCCACACAAGCACGGGGAGAACATGGGACCTCCAGAAAGAAATGCCCTCGCCGACCCCAAGACTCGAACCCATGACCTTATTGATGTGAGGCAGACATGCTTACCACTTAAGCCACTCTGGAAAATAAATGGACCGTGTGAGAAACCACAGCACCCTGAGGAAACCCACACAGGCTTGGAGAGAACAAAGGTCATGAAGCTTACTTTGGAAAAACCTTTAACACTGACAGTAACCGATAAACTGTGTGAAACTCATGCAAATCTTTGAAGGCTACCCCGATGCTGATCAAGATAAACTGGTTGTCCTGCAAGAAGATAGCCCTGATAATCCAGTTTCATGTATTTCTGCAACAAGTAAAAATGTCCAGTACATATGGAATAATAAACCCCAAAATATTTTGGGAAAAAAACGACTGAATCTCTCTCTCTTCAGAGCTCATTTGAAAAAGGGAGTGTAAAACAGGTTTGTCAAGAAAAATGTTCCAAGTCATGGAAGAGTAGAGATTAGTAACTGGAGCATACTGATGGAGGTTAGAGGCAGTTACAGCAGAGCTCCCCGTGCACAAAGCCTGCAGAGCAAAGCTCCATACAGTAAAGTTGCTAGTGTAGCAACCTGATTTATCATGGCTTGTACAACCATCCATCTGTGTTTATACCACCACAGTCTCTCATGCTGTGGGTCTGTGTGCCAATTTTGGGCACCCAAAAATCATCTTTAAAAGTTGTAAACTGCACCAACTCTGAAATCTTTTTTTTCATAACTATAGTGTATACATAATGTACCATAGTGAGAAGCTCTGGATGAGCGTATGCCATCCCTCCCTCCAGTGAGAGTTCGGCCAATTAGAAGAGCTGTGTTGTTAGGTAGTGACAAAATCTATATAAAAGACAAACGTTGGGCATATATATAACTTGTGATATTTAAAAAGAAGATGCAAACTTTTTATCTGATTTATCCTATTTTTTATTAGTTTATACTATGATACAATAACCTTAGGATTTTGACACAGCATGTTCACTTCACACGAAGAAAGTCCTGGGTTCGGGTCTCAGACTCGACAAGGGTGTTTCTGTGGAGTTTGCATGTTCCCCCGTGCTTGCATGGGTTTCCTCTGGAAACTCCAGTTTCCTCCCACAGTTCAAAGACATGCACATTAGGCTAATTGACTGTTCCAGATTGCCCCTAGGTGTGAGTTTGAATGTGTGTGTGTGTGTGTGTGTGTGTGTGTGTGTGTGTGTGTGTGTGTGTGTGTGTGTGTGTTTTCCCCCCCCCATTCTCTCGCGCTCTTCCCCACGTGCCCCCCCCCCCCCCAAAG
>JBCNYH010000026.1:8786120-8803653 GCA_039654325.1 Tandanus tandanus
ATATATATAAAACATAATTATACTATAATCAAAAAAAATTATTATTATTATTATTATTATTATTATTATTGTATTTTATTTTTATTTTTTTTTGGAGATGGGTAATTTCCCCTTTGGAATGGTAATGGGACACATTTAGATAAGCCCTGTTCATTTTACATAGCTGTATAGTGTATATATTTTTCAAAAGGGAGCTCCTGGATTATTACATTTTTATCTAGTTGCTTAAGCTGTGGGTGGCATGGTGCCATAGTGGATAGCACTTCTGCCTCACAGCAAGGACGTCCTGGGTTCAAGTCCCAGGCTTGAGTATTTCTGTGTGGAGCTTGCATGTTCTCCCTGTGTGTGAGTTTCATCCGGGTACACTGGTTTCCTTCTACAATACAAAGACATACACATTAGTCTAATTGGTTTTCCAAATTGCTCCTAGGTGTGAGTGTGAGTGTGAATGGTTGTGTGTATTGACCCTGTGATGGACTGATGAGCTCAGGGTGTACCATGCCTTTGCCCAATGTTGGCTGAGGCAGACTCCAGCCTCCCCGCGACCCTAGTAGGATTAACTGGTTTGGCAGATGAGTGAGTGAGTGCTTAAGCTGTATTAGTATACAACTATGGAAAAGAAATTAGGAAGCCTTTTCTTCAATTTCAATTTTTTTTTCACAGCATATACTTAATGGGAATGGTGTGATCTGATTGGTTCTTTAGCTCAGGGTATTGGATATTATCCCAAGTAAATAACGCTTGAATTAAAGATATGGTCAAAAACTCATGATTTGCTATGATCACTGATTAGTAAATCTAAGAAATTTAACAAAACACATCCCAAATAATATGAAGAAAGCTATGCAGTATGGCTCTCAGCTTATTTAAGATTTTTTCCAAAAGCACTTTATTCAACCTTTGAATAAGTTTCAAAAGCGTGCATGGCCATTGTGATGGAATAGGTGACTTAATCTTTGTCACGCTTTAAAAATGGAAAAATATTCCACAAAAATCTTGTTTTAGTTTGCTTCACTTATGTTTCCACATAGTATATACTAAAACTCTAAATGAGTTTAAAAAGACTTTGTTACGGAGCACTTAGATTCCCATATAGTACGTATTAAAACAGCATGAGTCTAAAAAAGACATCATTACAGAATGCACTTCTTTTATATTTATGTGGTATATATTAAAACTCATTTTGAAAATGAATCTTATTTGAATAAACGTGTACACCACATGCGACATGACGTGTGTGAAATTTATTCGCCACTGACATGCTTTTGAAAAATGTAAATAAATGAGAAAAATTATGCTTTAGTTTGCTTTTCTTCTTTTCCTATGTAGTACATATGAAAATGGTTAGTTGCCCGTGTCTCAATTTTAGTTGATGTTAGTTTATTGATTAAAATTAAATAAAAATGTCAAAGAAACCATACAAGTGTGATTTGCTTCTGCTATGTTTAATGTTTTAAATTCACGAATCCCACAGGTCCTGTTAGAGTCTGTTGGTCTCGGTTAGTCATCTTGTGATCTGATAGTGATCTCAATATCCATTTAGTGCTGAAATAATTGTGTTTAATGGCAAATGGACCAAGTCATTGATATGTACATATGATCACCCGTAATAGAAGCAAACGCTTGTATTAATGCTTAGCTTAGTTCATATCACTGTCATATGATTTAAAACATATAGCAATTATATAATCGTACAATAAAAAAGAATTTTCCTCCACCACAGTCCAGAGACATTCACATAAGGCTAATTGGCTGTTTCAAATTGCCCCTAGGTGTGAATGTGATTGGTTGTGTGTTGTCCTGCGGTGGCTGTTCAGGGTGTCACCCAGTTTCGGCTGAGATAGGCTCCAGCCTCCACAACTCTAGTAGTACGATTCAGCAAATGAGTAGGTGAGAGACTTGAAGAGCTTGTTATTTTGGATTCTGTACAATGCGCCTTATTCTATTATGGTACCAGAATAAATGTATTCACAGATTTGTACTTTTTTGTACGTGTTCTTGTTTTTATGACGTGTGTTGCGTTACATTAGATATTTTTCTGAAGTAGAAAAAGGTGAGAAGAATATTATTGGTGAAAATAATATGTGTTTCACCTTTAGATCGTGTAAAATAAGGTTTCACCAACATCACCGGGGGGCCCAGTAAGAACGGGAATAAAAACACAGTCGGAACTATTTAAAAGAAGAACCGGAAACACAGGATGGTGCAGCGGTGTTATTGTTCCTACCCGTCTTTAATCATGCTAATTCGGGATTTAGCTAGCTAAACTGGCTAGCTGTCATCACTTTTTCCATACTTCTGGTAAGTCGTTTTAATTTAGTGTTAGTATCGGATGTAAAGTGGACAGCATAAATAAAGTATGCGAATTTGAATAAAGGGTTGTTTTTTTTGGTGTTCTTGGGAGCTAATAGCTAGCTTAAAGAAGAAGCCAGATGTTCGTTAAATGACCTAACTCGTTCCTGTGTCCTCTGTGAATATTTTTGTTTCGCACAGCAGAAACACATGCTGTTTATGTGTTGAGTTTAATTGTATGTTTTAAGTTTAGCTTTTAGCTGCTGGGAATGTGAGTGGATGTAGATGTGGTGGTTTGCTAGCTTGCTTGCTAACTGGAAAACATAATGATTCGGTGTTTAACATAGTACATACTGTTATTCTGAGTGCAAGTACCAGCAGTTTTTTCCCCCTTCAATCTAAGCTCCATGGCTTTACTTAATCTTAATTTTTTTCTTTAATTAATTGGAATAGAATCAGCTTGCAACTCGTCCTCTCTCTCTCTCTCTCTCTCTCTCTCTTTCTTTGAACACATGCACACATCATGTTTCAGATAATAATGGAACATCATTACTGGCAATGAAATTATTGTATGCAGATACATACATACAAACAACACGTGGCTGATTGGTGTGTGTATATGGACAGAGAGACAGATACAGATCAGCCACATGTGTCGTATATATATATGTGTGTGTGTATGGTTAGACAGATTGTCACACACATCTTCCCAAACTCACTTTGTTTTCCCTTTTAAGGTTTCTAAAAGATGGATTCTTTAGATCATATGCTAACAGACCCCTTAGACTCAGGGATGAACTACAATGGCTGTGTGATGGAGGAGTGTATGCTGGGAAACTGCAGAGTTCGGATACCAGAAGATTTTTTAGAAGATGTGAGTACCAGCATATTCTTGAACTTGAGAGTCACTGATATATGAGACACCACGGTGGTGTGTTTCAATAAAAATGAAGTCATTTTTTCATTTGTGTGATCAGTGTCCTGACCATCAGCAATGCAAGTTCATGGTATTAAGGGGGGAATCAACTGAAATGAAAAATAAATTTGATTTTTAATGCTGTTAAAGACTTTTGATGTTTTTTTTTTTTTTTTGTACTTATGGTTTCCTACAATACTCACAAGACCTTTGACTACCAGTAGCATTTCATTTTTTGCATCTTCTCTACATGAAGAAACTAATGCAGCAGTGTGTGTTACGTATGTACATCTCTCACATCCTCATCGGCATCTTCTGCTCAAATGGATCAGCTTTAAATCATATTGCTCAGCCCTACGTTTATGTAGTTTCTTATCTTGTATACTTCTCTAGCTTGCCAAGCTGAGAAACAGCCGAGAACAGTTTTTTATAACTGCACTGAGTTCTGGAACTTTGAGACTGTCTTTGCTTCTTCTGTGTTGCAATGTTTAATGTGTGTTTGTCTGTTATTTTTTTCATCTGAGCAGCCAGAGATTTTCTTCTCTGTGATGAGTGAAAGCACCTGGTCTGACGTTCTGACTGATGCCCAGAGACAACATCTCCGTCAGTTCCTACCACACTTTCCAGAGCATAATATTTCGGAGCAAGACAGAGTCATTAGTGATCTCTTTAATGGCCAGAATTTCTGCTTTGGAAACCCTCTGCACCTTGCTCAGAAGCTATTTCGAGGTACCTCTCTCTCACAATCCCACTGATTGATACTGCTACGCATTCATTCATTCATTTTCTGAACCGCTTAATCCTAATTAGGGTTGCCGGCGCTCAACTTAGCCGACTCTGGGCCAGGGCGGAGTACACCCCGGACAGCTCACCAGGCCATCGCAGGGCGATACTGCTACTCATGCCGCTATTATCATCGACTCAGTATCCAAAGGTCGAAAGATACCTTTCATATGATAAGGCTTACTCTTGTACACAAATGGAAATGCACATATGACCCAGCAATAAAGTCAAGTGATACAAATTTGTAGTTTAGAATATTATTACCTAATTAAAATTTTCATTCATTTTCTAAGCCGTTTAATCCTAATTAGGGTCGTGGGGAGGCTGGCGCCCATCTCAGCCGACTCTAAGCGAGGGCGGGGTACACCCTGAACAACTCGCCTGGCCATTGCAGGGCCAACACACACACAGCCATTCACCCTCGCACCAAAAAACATAAAGGCTATATTGCGTAGCTTTCTCTGTACTTTTTGCAACGGCGTACTGTGAGTTTCTGTGACCTTCGAAAAGGAGTTTTTCTCTGCCGTTTGGATTTAAGCATTGTTCTGAGTTTGCGAGTTAGATAATAACCATTAGAGTATATACTACATAGGAATGGTGCCATCTGATTGGTCCACTATCTCAAGATGTAATGCTTGAATCAAAACAACATATACTCATGGTTTGTCACAGTCACTTGGAGCAAATGGCATCATTATAATCATGGATGTTGCTGAATTGAATTCTGCTCAGGGTCTATTCTGCAACATCCACCTCACCTTCAGCACATAATTTTTAATAATTAAAAGAACCAATAAGATTGTGCCATTTCTGTGTAGTGTATATACTAAAATCAATTATTACATTGCTTAAAATCTGCTCTTTAGATGGTTACTTTAACCCCGAAGTGGTCAAGTACAGGCAGCTCTGCACCAAGTCCCAGAAAAAGCGTCAAATCTACTCTCTCCAGCAGTACTACCACAAACTGCTCAAGCAAATCCTTATCTCCAGAAAGGTATAGTAAACAAGCTGACTATAGAGCAAGATATTTAAATGATATTCTTTTAAAAATGAATAGCATTTCTTCTACTGTGTGATGTCGTCATTGTATTCTGATAGGAATTGTTGGATATGGCTGTTCGCTGTGGCCCCGAGCTGGCAGTGAAACGGCGATTCCCTCCTCCTTCCTACAGAGAGGAGCGAGAGCAGTGTGTGAGGCGTAGAGTGAGCCGTATATTGCAGGAGGTGAAGACTGAGTGTGGGGACAGCAATGTGTCCTCTGATGAAGATGGTGAGTCTGGTGAAAGGTCATCTCTCTGTTGTATGTTTGCCAAGATAGTATAGAGAGGGGCCTGTGAATGCTATTTTGCCATTTTGATTGTCTGGACTCTTTGCAAGCTATTTCATGGGAGAACTAGAACCCATTAGATGAATCTTTAGAAGAATCAGAACACTGGGTAAAAGAATCTGAGCACAGATTTAGAACACTGCTCATAGGAAATGTTAAAAGTGTCAGAACACTCGGTGTGAAAGTGAAGTAGAAGGTGCAAAACAAGTTAAAAGAACACTCGGACGAATCAGAACAGAGTACTGTCGCTAGGGACCACGGGAGCACTCTAGCTGGCGCCACAGGAGCACTCTTGCTAGAGGGACCAGAACACTCTTGCTAGGCCTAGGGGCACGGAACACTCGCTAGGGTGCTAGGAACACTCGGTAATCAAATCAAACTTCTCTGAAAAAGTACAACTGTGTTAGGTACAGAACACAGAGAAATAATGACATGTGTTGGGGAATCAGAAAACTTATTGTTAAAATTAGAACACTAGAAATATGCTTGTTGTTCTTTTAGACACGGCTTCTTGGCTGTCAACGCCTCCATCCCCGTCTTCTCCAACACAGACCGTCTCTCTCAGGGTTCTGCCCAGTCTCTCCACCCAGGACATGAAAACTATAGGTCAGTGTTATCTCCTGCATCCATGTCCTTCTCATTTCACCTCATACTGGCAGACAGATTTATTTATTTATTTATTTTGCTTGATGCAGATAAGCCAGAACTAGGAGACAAGGAGCTAAGAAGCATGCTGAGAAGACACAGAGAGAGGAGGAAACAACAACCAGTAGGTTTATTCAAATTTATTACTACATTTACACCACGGCTGGAACACATCACCTGAAATGCTTAGTTAGTTAGATGGAGTAAAGGAAGTGGGCAATCCTACCTAACAAGCCCACTCTGGAGAAAACCTACCAGAACCAAAATCTCCATTGTTTAGAGGGCGATGGAGACTCTCGCTAGGGGGCGAGGAAGCATTCATGCAGTATCAGCACCTGGTTTGTTTCTGGAGCATCTTCCATTACAGTAACCATTTTCTCCACTCTAAATATTTAGGATCATCCTGACTTGATGACATCAGACTTGCACCTTGGTGACATCATGTCGCGAGTAAATCTAGGCAGGAAAGGATCCAACATGGGTGAGATTTATAAGTGGAATCGATTTGTAAAATCTCCGAACCTCATGGACTGAGACCGTTTACTAATTTTCAGGACTGTGTTTTCTCCTGCACGTAGCCGTAATTGACTTGGCCTTGTCTAAGAAAAAAATGAGGGAAGAGAAAAGGAAGAAGAAGATGCGACCCATTAAAACTGAATCAGACGACGGCTGTGAGGGTCAGACACCGACGACCTCATTGTCTGCCCCCATTAGCGACAGCACACCTGCTCTCCTGCAGAGTGTTAAGGAAGAGTGAGCACGTCCTCCAAAACACACTCGCACACAGTTACCGGAGTTTGCAGCGCGGGATTACAGACTGATTAATGTGTTTTTTGTTCCCTACAGAGCTATGGAGGAGTCCCAGCACAGCCCTGAGCCAGTGAAGGAGATAGCCATTAGCTTCTTTCATCTCCTGGAGGACATGTTTAGGCAGGAGAATCTGGCAGCTTCTTCACTGGTATACCAGCACAAATGCTGTGTTGCTTTTTATAAATACACTTGTAACACTGATAAGAATACAGGGAGCAGGGTTGGGCATTGCTTTCTGGGTTGGTCTTGTAGGCATGCAGTACAGTATATGATTAATATCAGTCGAAAGGAATGTCATTATGTTAAGCTTTGGTAAACTTACTCACTCGTGTATGTAAATAAAACCTAATCTGTAGAGAGAGGGCAAAGTGGTGTGATTAGTATGAAATTATTAATAAGGCTGGATGATGTAACATTTTAATATCAATATTATGGTAAACTGATTAAAAACACTAACTCATATGTTGAACCGCTTAGTCCTACTACTAGGGTCACAGGAAGGTTGGAGCCTATCTCAGCCGACACTTGGCGAACAGCTTGCAAGACCATTGCAGGGCAACACACATGACCATTTATACTTGGGTCCACACCCAGGGACAGTTTCGAACAGCAAATTAGCCTAATATGCATGTTTTTGGACCGGGGGAGGAAACCGGAGTACCCAGAGGAAACCCACGCAAGCATGGGGTGAACATGCAAACTCCATGCAGAAACGCCCATGCCTGGGAATCGAACCCAGGATCTTCTTGCTGCAAGGCAGACGCGCTTACCACTAGTCCACCATGCCACCCTTATTAGAAACAGTTATCGGTTATCTTTAAATTGTAAACTGATCAAATTTATAGACATTTTATTTTTTAGTGTTGTATAAAATAAAACAAATATATATGTAAACTTGTAAGTAATTTATACATAATCTCTTATTTAGATCTGATATATTTTATATAATAAGAGACTATTATATAAAGGAGAAGTATGATTTGAAGAATTATTTGGTCGAAGGGTTGTTGTCTGTTGAGACTGAGAAATACAAAAGACGAATTTATTTATCGTTTATTTATTCAAAATGTTTTCAAGGTAGACATGTTACTATGTTGCATGTACCAGTGGTGCAATAATCATTCATCTTATCTGATGGCAACAGTTATCCCATGGCAGTGATGTAATACTGAAAATTATTCAATGGCCTTCCACCAATCAGAAACAAGAAAATCTCTTGAATGAACAATAAAGTTTTATCGAGGGTCATATTGTGTTTCTGTGATATCACCCACCCCTTAATTTGTAAATGCCATGTTTAACAGTCCCAACTGCTTGAATGGCAAGACTGTCTGCAAGTCCTGAACAGAAATTGTCAGTAAAGTGTACTATTTTAAGTGTTGGGTAATATCTACACAGTCAATTACTTTATCTGTCTGTTTTTATTTACCCAGGACTTTAATATAACAGTAATGAAATATTGTACCATCTATCCCATGAGATTTGTTATAATTCCTTATTCCCAGAGTTTGCCTAATAGACATTTTGGGTAAAAACCAATCTGACTCTGTCTCACAGGTTGAGGAGAAAGTACAGCAGTGGCAAGCCTCTGCTGCTAGTCCACTCAACCCCTGGTTCTCCATGGCCACCTGTTGGTCAGAGTTAACAGTACCTGCTCTACAGTTCTTGGCTGGGGAGAGTAAGTGTGTTTTCATGTGCCTGGTATCCATTCATGTAATTGAGTGTTATTTTGTTTGTTTAATCTTTCGGGATCTTTTGTAGCTGGCTCTATGGCGCTGCCTAGTGGCTTCACACCATATGTAGAATTCAGAGAGCTCACCCAGCAGTGGAAATGGATCGGTAAGATGAATTTCTCTGATTTGTTTTTCATTATAACCACTAAATTGTTGTAACAGGAGCAAAACGTTTCACTGATCACAATGTTTTTATTATGGTTTTACTTAAACATTAAAACCGGTGAAAAAAAAAACTAAAAACAGAGTAAACACAAATATGACCCCTCACGGCAAAGTGGGTATTAAGTCACAGAACTTTAAACACTTTTGTTGAACTTTAAATGTGATTTTCTCCAAAGTTGCATGCTTAAAAGGCTAAAGATTCCTGACTTGTTTTGGTTAGTTACTCCAAAATTAGCAACATATGTTAGAAAATTTGGTATCATTTTAAAGCTTAGAATATCAGATACAAAATGGTACCAGTAACTCAAAACTAATTTCAAACTTAATACCCACCCTGCCATGGGTCACAGATATCTTTAAAAAATTAATTTCTTCCCCTGGCATCACTCCAGTCATTCCACACATTCAGTTTGCATATTAAATGATTTTATATATAAAATTAAATGTAATAATTTATACTTATATTAAGTACATATAATTTAAAAATTAACACTGTTGAAAAGCGGCTTTACAGAGTAAATAGATTACAATTTAAAATTATAATTGAAAATATAAGCTGGAAGTTATGCTAATAACTTGGTTACAAATTTTATTTATTTATTTTTTCTTTAAAAAAATCTATGCTGGTGAATAACAAATTTTGTGCAATTCTTTTTGATTTGAAAAATATTTTGGTAGGGTTTTTTGTTTGGTTGTTTTTTTTTTTTTTTTTTTTTAATTTTTATTTATTTATCAAATTAACCAGAAAGTTAATTTTGGACCTTGCATCAGACCAACTGAAATGTTGACTGACTGTTTGGGTGGAATTTCTGCTCATCTTTTCAGGGCCCACTCAAGACAGTGAAAAGGATCTCAATGCACTTTGCATGCTGTGGCTGGAGTCAAAGGACCATGTTGTAGTCAAGGTATCTTTTGTGTACCACCAGTACCAGAAACTTCTTGGCATTCTAACACTGTATATGTGTTTTTTCCATTGTTTTCTTTACTGCTTTGTCTATCATACAATGTGCCTCTGGAATTTCAATATACTGTATTCTCTTTGTGGTTATATTTTTAACAGCAAGAAGGGGAAGAAGCAGCAGAATTGACTCCTCCAGCTCCTAGAGTGTGAGTTATTGTGTTGAAACAGAATACCTTTCATTAACTTTTTGTGTCAAACCCCCCATTTCTTGTTTAATGGCCGCTCTTATCTTATGCCAGATGGACTGATTATGTGGTGAGGCCCAGCACTGGGGAGGAGCGGCATGTTTTTCAAGAGCAGGTACTGAAGAATGTTTTATTCTTTTCTTATTCAAGGTGCGGTACAAAGTGTGTTATTATGCAATTAAAACAAGAAAACTAAAATAGGTGTTTGGAATGTGATCTCCTAACTTGATTCATGTCTCTGATTTAGGAGCAGCAACGCTATGATCAACCTCACAAAGCCTTTACCTTCCGCATGCATGGATTTGAGTCTGTGGTGGGGCCGGTCAAAGGGGTTTTTGATAAGGAAACTTCCCTGAATAAAGCCCGTGAACACTCACTGCTGCGCTCTGACCGTCCAGCTTACGTCACCATCCTCTCACTGGGTAATGTGGCTTAAAAACATGAGAACTGATAACCCTCACAGTTCAGCCCCCTCTCGTTACCCACGGCATAAAATGACCAGTTTTGTGCCTTTTATGGTCATTTACGTTAAAATAAGCGTCCGTATTGCTTAAACATTTTACATAGGCACAAATTATGGATGACCAATACTGGTACTTTTTAAGCCATCACAATGTGACCCTTCTTTTAGTCACTTAGATCCTTACGCTTGCTTATTTTTCCTACTTCAAGACCTGACTGTTCACTTTCTGCTCAATACATCCCACTCCTTGGCAGGTGCCATTGTAATGAGACAATCAACTTTACTCACTTTACCTGCCAATGGTCATAATGTTTTTATTGTTATGCTGATCAGAGTATGTACATCCTTATGCATAATTTATTAAATCTCATTCAGTAAGTAGAAACTTTTCTGCATGGTGTCTGTACAAAACTCTACATATGCATGGTTAATAAAAGCCTTTTCATAACTTAAGTAGCTAGCCCACCAGTAAAGTAAGAGCTCCAGTTTACTATTCAGCTCACTGTTTGTTTGCATGGAAGTGCAGTTAACTATATTTTAGAAATTGCCTTTAGTTTATAGTTTATGTTCACCCTCCCTCTTTTGTGTTCTCAGTGCGCGACGCAGCTGCAAGACTGCCCAATGGGGAAGGTACTCGAGCAGAGATCTGTGAGCTGCTTAAAGACTCCCAGTTCTTGGCTCCTGATGTCACCAGTGCTCAGGTCCTCACCCCACTCCACACTGCTCCCTTGCTCCTGTACCTCTTTTCCTGGTTTGTTTCTAGATCCAGGTTATTCAACTATATGTTTCATACAGGTGAATACAGTTGTTAGTGGTGCGCTTGACCGCCTCCACTATGAGAAAGACCCATGTGTGAAATATGACATTGGCCGCAAGCTGTGGATCTACCTGCACCGAGATCGCAGTCAGGAGGAGTTTGGTAATCCCTATAAAACATATCTAACTTTTGGCAGAAGATGTTGTGCACCGAGTCAATGTTAGAGTGCAGATAAAGTATGACAACAGGGTGTCCCTCCAAGCCGCAAATGTTAAATGATAAGAAAGTTAAAGGCAGAGTTCTGTGTACTTTGTTCATCCTGCAGAGGGATATTAAGATATTCAGAACATACATTGTATGAGGAGTAAATGGAAATGCAAGTAGCTTCAAAGAAACAGATTAAAATGATGAAAGTGGTGTACTTACCAGTAAGAGAGGTTAGATTGTAGTTAGATTGTTGATACCTTATGTCCTTGACCATTGGTACGCAGAATAACAAAAGAAATTATTGATTAAATGTAAAAACTCCATAGTAGTCCTTTCTTTGATTCTTTTATCCTTAAAGTGAAAGCTCTCCTGTTACAAAAACATATGCATATTTTCATAATCAGGTGGTTTTTACTTACATTTTTGAAGTTGCAAACTGCTAAAATCCGTTTGATCGTTTGCATTAGCCTGTATAAAAAGGCTGCTATTTGACATCGCGAGAATAGGAAGTGAATCTCCCAGTTCATAGAAGGCAGGTTAATGGCAATAATAACAGTATACAGATATTAGTCTAACAAATAGGATATAAACTAGTGAACTTCTAAATAAAGTAATACTATGCACTTCTACAATGCAAATGCGATTCTGTTTAAATACATTAAAACAAGCGTGACAGCATACATAAAAGGAAGAATACCACGCCATATATTCATATTCACATTATTTCTGTGTTGCTGATGGAGACAAGAGATGCTCACATGTGACTTTTCACTACTTTTTGCAATTGAGAATATTATACAATGGCGTTATTGGTCGTTATTATATTTTCTACACAAAAAAGTTTCATGAAGCAGCGTGTTTTAATAGAGACTATGCATACAAGTTTTTATTAAGTTTGGGTTAAATTTCCTTTTAAATGATTTGCCATTGATATTTTGAATTGTGCATGTAGCAGGTAATGGTGAAGCTCAATATGTCCAACTACTTGCCATGTGTCTATAATGCATTACTGGTACTATATTAATAAACTTGCATATTTCTATCCACTCTGTGTATAATGTAAATGTCTCGGAAGTGTTCACATGATACTTTAGGCATATCAAAATATAAAGCGTACATGTGAGTTGGGACAGTAGCTGATCCTTAACCTTCGATTAACATTTTGTTTCTTCGCAGTGTTTTTGCTTTATTTCCTTTCCCGTAAGTCTGACAGTCATGGTTCATTAACTTGTTGCTGATGAGGTGCTGTTTCTGTGCAGAGAGGATCCACCAGGCTCAAGCAGCCGCGGCCAAGGCACGCAAAGCTCTGCAGCAGAAACCCAAACCAACCCCCAAGCCCGTAAGTTCTACTACATACCAACCGTGTTATAGTTTCAGTAGTAGTATGGAAGTCTGTGTTTGTTTGATCCTTATGTGCAATTAAAAGAATCATTTAGCCCAATTTATATTGCTTATATTCTGTATACTTTATGCATCAGAGGGATAGAAAATCAATGTTTTTTTTGTTTGTTTGTTTGTTTTTTTTTTTTTTTTTTTTACTTTCAGTGGAACAGAAGGGACAGATACTTACAACAGTTTATACTTTATGAAACATTTTTACCAAGAAATTGCTGCTGTAATCATGTAATTATGCTGCTGGGCTCTTATTCAATCTGCTCATACTACAAACACACACTGGAACTCACCCTGGACATGTCACATTTGTGTCAAGTGTCAACCATTTACATTTGTGGTATTTAGCAGATGTTCTTTTACAAAGCGATTCATATAAGTCACTCTGGATGCACCCATGATGCACTGTGCAAATTTAGTGTATGTTTTATCCTTTCATGCAATCCCCCTGCAGAACCTGTTCTCTGTTCACACCCAAGAGCAATTTGGAATAGCCAGTTAGACTAATGTGCATGTCCTTGTTGTCTGTGGAAGGAAACCAGAGCACCCGGAGAGCAAGAGAAAACCCACACAAGCACAGAGAGAGCATGCAAACTCCACATAGAAACATCCTCATCGGCCATGGGGCTTGAACCCAGAACCTTAATGTTGTGAGGCAAGAATGCTAACCACTATGCAACCATGCCCAGTATTGATTTATAGCTCCCAACAATTAAAAGATAACCTTGCATTGCTAAGCCTTGTTTGCTCATAATCTCTCATTACTAATAGTGATCTGGCTAGTGAACTGTAATTAAAAATCTGTTCACCTAAAAACTTATATTGTACAGTTAAATAGTAAATTATATCATGGACAGGATGACTGGGTACGTTGATTTATACCAAAACTCTTTATAATATATGGCCGACCTGATTTATTTATTTATTCATTAATTTTAAATGGCTGTTAGGACAGTCCTGTACTGTATGATATTAGAAAAACCCCTTAGTAAATACTTTCAGTGTAACCTGCCTTTATATCTGTTATTCCTGACCTAGGCATATCATATTTCTACAGTGTCAACATTCCTTTGCACATCTCTGAAATGGTAAACATACAGTATGCGGGCTAATGATTTGCATATTGTCGTATTTGTATGTGACAGAAGTCTGGAAACAAGGAAGCAGCTGTGAAGAGCATTGCTACTGAAGGCCCGAGCTCAGCGCCTGAAGGGGTTTCTGTACCTGCTGTCAGCTTACCTCAACCCCCCAGCACACCTACACCGAGCACTCCAGGCACACCAAAATCTCCACTGCCACCTACTGTATCTACACCAACCAAAGCAGGCGTGCCTGATCCAGTCAAAACCAGTCCTGGGTGGCTAATCCTTTTTAAATGTCTTCCTATATCTCACTGTCTGTATGTATTTAGGTTGAAAGGGGACTCCAACATTTTATTTCTTGTCTTTTAAATTGAATTTCTAGCTGCTGTATTTGTTGTGCATGGGCTGTTAAAACAGTCAGGACTTTACAGGTTTCCTTGTACTAAGAAAAGATATATAGATATATATATATAGTAATCATTTTATTGCTGGGGTGTGGTTTAACATGGGTGTGCACTGGGAGGAAGATGTTTGATGTAATGACTACATAGCATCTTGTCGTCCCATGTATATTTCTATGGCCTTGATATCTACTGAGCAGGAGGCTAATCATGTGCCACCACACTTTCCTTCCAGTGCAGTTCCACTTTAAGCCATATTCCACTTACACTATTGTGCAGTGATAACAAGTGTACTGATCCTTTGCGCATGCTTTCTGCAGCGTTCTGCTGGTGTCCCCTCCCTCCATGCCTCAGCTGGGCACTTTGCTGTCTGCTGCTCAGGTTGCTCCTCAGGCCTCCCAGCAGGCCTCCGTGCAGCCTGCAACCCGAGTCGTAGCTCATTCGGCGTCGACGGGGACTCTGCCGCAGGTGCGCGTAGTTACTGCTCAGCCCGGCCTTCCTGCTGCGTCTGCAGGTCAGGCAGCCACACTGATCCACCACCAGAACCCCCACCATATCAGACTGCCTGTGAGTGTGGCCCACAGTAAGGGCATTGCCCAGGTGAGAATTACGCTCAAGGCACCTTTGGTTTTGCTATATAAGCAGTACTGTAAATGGTAACATTATTCTTCTTTCACATATACTTTATTTACAACATGGAAATGGGTGCATCAATATGCTCTAGTCATGATTCAGCTTGGTTTACGATACGGGCCTCTCAATTTCAATTTGTTCCGGTTTCCAGGATATATTAAACAAAATTTGGCTGAATATTATGATTGAAAAAAAAACTCTTGTTTTAGTTCTAAGTCATAAACTATGCAAAAAATGTGTGTGTATAAATAAATCAAATATTAAAACACACAGAGGTTTCATACTGTAAACCAAATGTGCATCAGGTTCACCATATCCAAAAAGTAAATAAATGTAGGATTCTCTAAGATGCTCAGTAAAACGCAGCAACTCATTTCCTTAGAAAACTGCACAAATTTTACATGAGACTACTGTTGGATTTTTTTTTGTTTTGTTTTTGTTTTGTTTGTTTGTTTATTTAAGTAATGGTTTGTCACACCAAAATGATTGTCTCCTTTATTACTGTTTATTGCTTATAATATTATTAAGCCGATTACCTCGTTGCCGAAGGTAAGCAGAGCGGGAGCTATAGAAGAGGGTTCTGTCTGTATGATTTGTTACTGTAGTAACTTTGAAAGGAAATGAAATAGGATAACTTAGTTTGGTGTATGGGTCACCCTCAGTTGCAAATGGAGTGGAATTGTATATGGGTTACCATGAGTTTGTTTCAAGGTTTTTATTTATTGGACTTGTCAAATCTGGTCTCTGTGGCCTATTTTAAAATATTGAAACATTTCATTAAATTTTATTTCATAAACATTTCATTAATTTACATTTTAAAGGCATCATTTCTCAGTAGCAGTTCTCTGTATGTGCCTGATGTTTACACCGCACTGTATGTGTACGATGAAATTTTTATAGAATCCACTCACAAAAAAGTATGTGGCATTGTGATGTTGCCAACACTTGCCTAACTCAGAGGCCTATTATGGTAGGTTTACTGCTCTTGTATGATGTATTCTTTTGCCATGCATGTAGTCTGTGGTGACTCTGCCTTTGAGGAGCCAGTCCACAGGAAGTCCTATCCAGGTGCAGGCGTCGAGAGCTCAAACTGGCCTCTCTGTGTCAGGCCTGTCTTCTGCTGTTGCTGTCAGTAAAGCTCAGAGCAGTTCACCAGGAAGCCCTGCTCACAACACCCCATCTCCTGCAGTGCTGCAAGGGGTCACCAGCCAGAACATCATCAAACAGGTACGAACTTGCACTCGGAGTAGTGTGAGCTACTGATGTTTTAAATAATTTAAAATGAGTTAAACATTTTTCATTGTTTTCAATAAGAGATATGTCATTGTCTGTCTGTTTTTATAAACTCAGGAATCTTCTTTCTTCCTTCACTAAAACTCCAGGTTGCAATTACTGGTCAACTGGGTGTGAAAGCCCAGAATCCAGCAGGCATCCCGCTGACTGCCACGAACCTTCGAATTCAGGGTAAAGATGTGCTGCGCCTGCCACCTTCTTCAATTACCACAGACGCTAAAGGACAGACGGTGCTGCGCATCACTCCAGACATGATGGCTACTCTCAAACTCACGCCTGACATGCTGGCTAGCGCCAGCAGCACCACTGCTAAGGCCATTTCTGCCACCCTTCATGTGACCCCGCAGCAAGCCCCTCCCACTGTTTCATCTAATCCCATCCCCACAACCACCACGGAAGCCCTGACTGCTAAACCACCCTCTTCCCTGCCAGCACCAGGTACCGCCACCCTGGTGAAGGCCACATGTGACACTGCTATCCGCCTCATGCCCGCCCTGGCTGTCACCATGGCAGACCCCAAAGCTCGCAGCTTCTCCTCCGTTACCTCCTCAGACTCGAAAGCTGGTGGGACCACTATTCGTATTGTGCCCAGCTTGGGCATGATGACACAGAAACAGGGTCAGACAGTTCCTGTCACCACCACGACAAGCCCCAAGCCAGGCACTGCTTCTTCAGGGGCAGCCACAGTTACTATTGCAACCAGTGGAGTGGCAGGAGCTAAAGGGGTGACACTTGGCACTCCTGCTGTGGGTTCTTCGCTCTCTCTGGGCACTGCTGCAGCCACAGTGAGACAAGTGCCTGTCACTGCCACAGTGGTGGCCACTCAACCAGTAAGCATTTACGGTTACATTCACATATATATTACTTGGCTAATTCTTTCATAGTGACTTACAGCTGAGAGGAAACAACTGAGCAATTGCAAGGGGAGGAACTTTGCTCAAGGGCCCAACAATGGAAACTGGCTGAGTCTTTAATTCAAAAATTAATAAATTAAAAATAATCGGGAATACCTAAATATATATATTTGGAAATGTGTTTAAATTGACTATTTTCCAACCTGAGCCTCACATTGAATGACACCAAGCTTTCTAAGGAAGAAGTGCTCGAAGACCTATGCAACCCCCCCCACCCAACCCCCCCTCCCCCGAGAAACCACTTCAGCAAGCGGCTTTAAGATTGTGAAATATGAAGTGATTGGAAGTTATGTTGTATGATTTACTCTTGCATGCTGCTCATTGTTAAACTCAAAGCTCTATACATTCCTTTAGTCCTTGTTTCAAACAGTCCTTTTTTTTCCCCCTCGTCAGGCAAAATTACCTGCAAGGATTACAGTGCCTTTGTCCGTTCTTAGTCAGCCTCTGAAGAGTAAAAGTGTGGTTACCACACCAATACTGAAAGGAAACATCAGTACTAAGTAAGATTTTTATTTTGAGGGTGGGGGGGGGGGGGGGGAGGGGGGGGGGGGGGGGGGGGGGGGGGGGGGGGGGG
>JBCNYH010000026.1:8829990-8845122 GCA_039654325.1 Tandanus tandanus
AATGATTGGGACATCGTCATCGGGATACGCATCGATGTACTTTCCCCCACAGCTTTGTTCATAATAGTAGTGACTATCTTCAAACATGCGAGCGCAGATCTTCTTGCCCTCATCATCTTTCAGGGAGCTCGGTTCTGGGCACTGAGCATCCAGGCCCAGGAAACACAGAGCGCAGAGAAGCAGAGCAAAAGCAACCTTCATGGTTTCGATGTGTTTGAGCTGTGAGTGGTTTAATCCAGGCTTTTATACACCAAACTGTCACTCATAGCTCGTCAGTGTGTGAATATCCACAGATGGGATGGAGGATATTCATGGGAACTTCAACATATTGTTTATGAACCATTAAACTCTTTGATAAATACTTTCTTACCTTAATTTTACTTTTTAGGCAGGTTTTTCCAGCCATCCTACCACTACACAGGCATTTTAAGCTGAAATGCAGCAATGGCTGTACAACCCGAATTCCAAAAAAGGTGGGACGTTCTTTAAATTTGAATAAAATGAAAACTAAAAGACTTTCAAATCACATGAGCCAATATTTTATTCACAACAGAACATTGATAACATAACAAAAGTTTAAACTAAGAAATTTTACAATTTTATGCACAAAATGAGCACATTTCAAATTTGACCTGATTGAAATGACTCTGATTAACCCTAAATAAGGCTCAGCTGTTCTAGTAGGGTCTGCTAGCATGTCACTCTCACAGCAAGAAGATCCTGGATTTGAGTCTCGAGCTCGACAAGGATGCTGCTGTGTGAAGTTCGCATGTTCTCTCTGTGCTTGCATGGGTTTCTTCCTGGAAGTCTGGTTACTTCTTACAGTCCATAGACATGCACATTAGGCTAATTGGCTGTTCCAAACTGAAAATAGGAGTCAATGTGAGTGTAAATGGTGTATGTGTGTTTGCCCTGCGATAGACTGGCGAGCTGTTCAGTGTGTACCCCACTTTCACCCAGAGCCTAGCCTCCCCGCAACCCTAGTAGGATTAAGTGAATTGACAGATGAATGACTAGTTTAATTAATTAATGGCTTTAATTAACACTAACAATGCATTTCATTGCTTAACTGCATACAGGGCTGTACTTTTTATGTTCTAACCCTCACCTATGGTCACGAGCTTTGGGTAGTGACCGAAAGGACAAGATCGCAGATACAGGCAGCTGAAATGAGCTTCCTTCACAGAGTGGCGGGGCTCTCCCTTAGAGATAGGGTCAGAAGCTCAGCCATCCGGGAGGAGCTCGGAGTAGAACCGCTGCTCCTCTGCGTCGAGAGGAGCCAGTTGAGGTGGCTCGGGCATCTGATTAGAATGCCTCCCGAAAGCCTACCTGGTGTGGTGTTTCGGGCATGTCCAACCGGGAAGAGACCCCGGGGTCAACCCAGAACATGCTGGAGGGACTACGTCTCTCGTCTGGTCTGGGAACACCTCGCTGTAGCAAGTGGCTGTAGCAAGTGGCTGGGGAGAGGGACGTCTGGACCTCACTGCTTAGCCTGCTGACCCTGCCACCCGACCCCGGATCAAGCAGAAGAAGATGATGATGATGATGATGATGATGATGATTACCCAGACCTGTGTATAAGATGGATAAAACATTTTTCCTTGTGCTGTTATTACATCATACTGCCCTGTCCTTGAATATTTGTAATAGGAACAGAACATCCATTCATGTTTCATTCTTTCCTTTCTAAGCTTTTTATTTGATACTTGACAGCAGTGTGCTTGTATTCTCACCTCACTGTAGTCACCTGTGTGTATTACAGGTTTATAGCAAAGGAAAGTTACCTAAACCTTAACACCTGTCACAATTTTCTGACAGTTCACAGTTGTTTAAAGCAGATGGTAATGGAAATAGGACATTATCAGAACTCCAACTAATCAAGCACTTTGGTTAATGTACACTGTGTTTCTTTTTATAACTCTGTGAAGGTGATAGATCTGGTCTGACTTTTAGGTCTTTTTTTAATTGTCATAATTTACTCGGTCTTTTATATACTTTGCAGCTGCACCTATTACAATATGTATATTATTTACATTATTACCTCTAAGTATATATATATATAACTCCACATATATATATATATAAACTCCACACAGAAACGCCCAAGCCTGGGAAACACAACCAGGCCCTCTTGCTAAATACTGCGCCACTGTGCCGCCCTCCAAATAATAATAATAATAATAATAATAATAATAATAATAATAATAATAATAAAATCTATCCCAGATGGTCTTTGCATTGTTTAGGGTAAAAAAACAAGACAAAAACAAAAAACACTTTTTTTCAATCTTTGAATGAGTTTCGGCTAAACCCCAAAGTGTTGAATGTCAATATGGAGAGGACACACAGACTTATAACCATATCCTTCGTGATTGCCCTCTTTAAGCCATTTGCTCACATGAAAACCTGAAGCAGGCGAATGATACCGATCGCCAGTGGATTCAGAGATGGCATGACAAGCCATGATGATAATGAATGAGTTTCAAACAATAGTGTCATGGGGCGCACGTGACCACTCTCAGCCTTCAAAAATGTAAAAATAAATCATGAAACTCAATTTTAGCTTGTTTTTCTTATGTTTCCATGTAGTATATACTAAAACAATTATTCACTTCAGGCTCAATAGATGTCAGTGTGTAGTCTCTGGTAAGTCTGTTGGGCTTTTTATCCCCGAGCCTAGGGGCTCATTACACTGAGCTTGCCCCGGTTTCTGTAGAGTGAAGTGACTAGGAGTTCAACTCCTCCTGGATGGGAGTCTAACGGGGCTGTTAAGCCTCTAGAGATCAATCCACTTTGCCTTCAGTGAGCAATCGTTATATATCTTGACTTGTATTTGAGAATAAAAACACTTACACCTGGGCAGATGGGAAACCACTCAATCATTCACTCATTGGCTGAACCGCTTTACCCTACCAAGGTCGCGGGGAGGCTAAAGCCTATCTCAGCCAACACTGAGCAAAGGCAGGGTACACCTTGAACTGCTCACCAGATCATCGCAGGTCCAACACACACAACATCTCACATCTAGGGGCAATTTGGAACAGCCAGTTAGTCTAATGTGCACGTCTTTGGACTGTGGGAGGAAACCTGAGAACCTGGAGGAAACCCACACAAGCACAGCGATAACATGTAAAACTCCTCACAGAAACGACTCGAACCCATGACCTTCTTGCTGTGCCGCCCTCCTGGAAAACCAGAGAGAAAGTGAACTGGATAAAGAAAGTAAATATTAAAATCAGTATTGAACAATGAAGTGGCCAAGAAAGGTGGCAGTAATGTTACATTGTGGACACCAGCTGCCATTAAATACAGAAGAAGAAGAAGAAGAAGAAGAAGAAGAAGAAGAAGAAGAAGAAGAAGACGTTGGGAAGGAAGTGACGTTGGTTTGACGCTGTTTCCTGTTGCTGTGGCGCGGGAAGTTCCAGCTATCAACATGGACGTGGAAATGAAAGAAGCTGACGGCGAACAAAATCCAACAGACGCACAGAAACATAAAAAAGAAGATGCCACAAAGTGTTCAGCTAGCACTTACGAACTTCCCTGGTAATGTTAGCATCTGGTTGTGTTATTATATTGATGTAAACAAATGCAGCTAATGCTGTTAGCTTGTAGCAGTTAGCTGTAGTATCTAACAGTGTAGTAGTTCACTAGCATGGTGGACCTCTCTTATAAACATAAGATAAACAGCACAGTAAACAACACTGCTCTGTAATAACTGGAGTTTTCCTTGCTGTCTGTTTAGGGTTGAAAAATACAGACCACTGAAGCTGAATGAAATAGTTGGAAATGAAGAAACTGTCAGCAGACTGGAGGTGAGTCCGAAAGCTAATGTAGCTAACACAGGAACATCATTTTAACTGCTGTTATACTGCAGGGAGAGCTGCTTAAGTGAGGATTTAAACATCTGGAGGCATGTTGGTCTGTAAAAATAATCACTGACAAGTTTGTGTGATGTTATCTGGTGTAAAGCAACTTATCACTGAAGCGGGTTATTTTGAAGTGAGATCACATCATTAAAGTTTTTTTTCTTTCTCTTTTGCCTCTGTTGCATAAACACGTTATGATTTTTGCCTTCTTGAACTTACATTTTCGTGCATTGTTGGATTAGAGTAAGTGTAAACAACTTAACCTCAAGCATAAAGTCTTAAACATGAAGTCCTCTGCCCTCAAGTCACAGAAAAGTGGCAGAAAATACTCAAGTTCAAGAAGCTTTATTGTCATTTCAACCACATATAGCTGATGCAGTACATAGTGAAGCGAAACGTTTCTCCAGGACAAGGTGCTACATAACCATACAACAAGTATCAAATCAAAATTCGTACAACAAAAACAACTCAGAGCCAGGACCAGTTTTTTTTTTTTTTTTTTTTTTCTCTCTCTCTCCCCTAGCCACATAAAGTGCAAAGTGTGTATCTATGTGCAAACAGTGCAAGACTGCTACAGACGGTACAGTGCAACAACAGTACTAAAAAGAAAAAGGCAACACGAGAATGGGACACTTGGCGCCGAAAGAGAGAGAGGAAAAGGATTATATGGAATATGTAAATTAAATAAAGTTGAAATGAAATGATGTACAGAGTAGTATCGGTTGAGGTAGTGCAAATAGAATATAGAGATATAAATATAAACATAGCAGCGTAATGAAATAATGACAGGAAAAAGTTGAGGGTGGAGGGTGAAGAGTGTGTGTGTGGGGTCATCCACAATGCTGTTAGCATAGGATGAACCCTGGCAAGTCTTTACATAAAAGTTAGTTATAGAGTTATCATTTTAAGTACATTTACGGAATTTGGCAGACGTCCTTGTCCAGGGCAACTTTATTTATTAACTTTTTTTTTTCTAATTTTTATCTCATTCATACAACTGAGCAGTTGAGGGTTAAGGACCTTGCTCAAGGGCCCAACAGTGGCAGTTTTGAAGTACTGGGGCTTGAACCCCTGACATTCTGAGAACTAATCGAGAGCCTTAACCACGAGCCACCATTGCGGTACGTGTCATATTTTTGGTCATTCATTAATCCTATGCAAATCGCTGGAATTCCCTATCACTTACATGAATCAATGAATGACCATTAACTTATCTGAGTCTTCGAATGGCAGAAAAACATGGTAGCTTATAAAGAAATAAAATCAGAGCAAAATTTGCATCTGTTTGGTGCTTTCTGCTGGATTAAGAAAAGAAAAGCTTTTTTTTTTTATTTATTTAAATTTTTTTTTTTTGCTGGTTTCTTTTTGGTGGTAGTTATAAAATATTCACCTGGGCTGTGTTGAAACTATTATTTGGTGAAACTGTCAACTTTTCCAAAATTTGTAAGCTCCAATGTAATGATTGTTAATTTTACCTAGTCACTGAGCCAGCACTCTTCGATTCTCTGATGTTTTAATCAGGTGTTTGCAAGAGAGGGAAATGTCCCCAACATCATTATTGCTGTAAGTAATAATTTATGTTTAATTTCACTTAATGGCTAATAGCATCACAGTAGAATATTTATTAATGACTGTGCTCTTAGGGACCTCCTGGCACTGGTAAAACCACAAGCATTTTGTGTTTGGCAAGAGCTCTTCTAGGCCCAGCAATGAAGGATGCTGTGCTCGAGCTGAATGCCTCAAATGATCGGTAACTACCTCAAGACTTGAGTCTGAACTCTTTGTCTTTTGTGCGAATCGCTCGTGAAGTCTTGGTAATGTCAAAGATTATTGATGGACATCCTGGGGGTGCTAGAAATATCTGGGAATATTATATACATGTCCTCATGCTAGTAGATCAGAGTGTCAGTAGTGTAAGAATGCTGTCAGGTTAACCCATGTTAGAGAGCAAGAAAAATACTCCACATACACACACTAGTTGAGTGGGGTTTTTTGTTTGTATTATTGTGGTTTTTTATTTACAGCGTATGCTCTGCATCTTCACCTTTTTGTGCTTGATCTATTTTCTCAACTGCTGTATTATGTGTTCGCTCGACATTCTCAGTTCAACATATTTGCTCAGCATATCCCCATACTCTCCCATACCCACGTTCTTGCCTTGTAATCATCTGTTGGCTATTAAGACAAAATTGAGTTCTCACTTGGCTGTTAAAGAGGAAATATTAAAGATTGTGGGGACATTCTCTGATAATAGACATGGCAATATATCCCTAAATTCTCACAGTATGTCCATTCATTCTTGTCTCCAGTCAAATTAATATAGTGAGGATTTTAATTTAGAGGGGATATCAATCAGCCTTAGTAGAGAAATGAACATGAAACTCCTCATTTTTTAAAAAATTCTCTTTTCCGTTGTAGATTTGTTTTCCTTTACGAAGCTGATCTTTGTGTGGAATTACCTTGAATGCGAAAGTTGTTTATGTTGTTTTAGAGGTATTGACGTTGTCCGAAACAAGATCAAGATGTTTGCCCAGCAAAAAGTTACTCTTCCCAAAGGACGTCACAAAATCATCATTCTGGATGAAGCTGACAGGTAAAGACATCTGGCAACCACAACTTTCTACTGTATATGTTTATTTAGGGGGTGATGACACTAGAGGTGTGATAGAAAAGCGACTGATGCGAATTGCTGTTCTTTTTTTTTGTTTGTTTTTTTCCCTTTTTTATGGGGAGGGGGGGTGTTTAATTAATTTAAAAAAAACTATTTTTTAGCTATTTTTGGACAAATTTTGAAATTCGTGTCAAGATATTTTGCGACTCCACATGCAAGTGAATATTTTGCCTCTTAAACGCGTATATCACGCGGCAATTTTTGCCAGTAATTTGTGATTGGTTGGCTAAATATGTTGGCTAAAAATGTTTGGCTAAATAAAGCAAATCTGTTATAAGTCAGTCGCGTTTTTTTCGCTTTTGGTTCTCAAACCATTTGCTTTGTATTCGTGTGTTATTAGCATGAACAGAATGCAAATAAAATACGAACGATGAAAAGATATACAGAATACACTTTTCCTTGCTAATGAAAAATGAATAATTTGTGAGCAACACGATAACACTGCGACTTTCACGGGAAGTGCGGACTGAGAAGAGTTTGAGACTATTCCGCGTCCGAGCCATGATTTGCGACATTCGTGGAAATTTCAAGCATGTTTAAAATGTTTTGCGTGAGTTCACGAACCGGATGCGATGCCTGGTGTGATTACCTCCTTAAGGACGTTGAATTATGTATAAGAGGACGATGCTTACATTTGCTGTTTTTGAAATAAGCATGACTGATGGAGCACAGCAAGCTCTGAGAAGAACGATGGAGATCTATTCAAAGACCACCAGATTTGCTTTAGCCTGCAATGCATCAGATAAAATAATAGGTGAGTGATTTGTCCATTTGTCCAAATCAAAGGTTATTGAGCTGAAACCAGCTTCATGAAGTCTTATATCTATAACCCCACATTTGACTCTGTGACTCTGGTGTGTTCCTGTAGAGCCAATCCAGTCACGCTGTGCAGTTCTGCGTTACAGTAAGCTGAGGGATGAACAGATCATGATGCGGCTGATGGAGGTGGTGGAAAAAGAAAACCTGCACACCAGCAACGATGGACTGGAGGCTATTATCTTCACTGCCCAAGGAGATATGAGACAGGTTGCTGAGTACCAAGTTTGCTAATGTTTTGAATAGTTTCAATGGGGAAAATGTAACAGATTTGTCCACTAAAATAAACAGAACACCATGACAGGAGTTTAAGGTTTATAATAGAAATCACTCACAACTTTTCCTTATTGTTTGACTTAAAGTCCTCAGCAACCTTTAGCCATTCATTCATTTTCTAAGCCATTTAATCCTAATTAGGGTTGTGGGGAGGCTGGCGCCCATCTCAGCCGACTCTGTGCGAAGGCGGGGTTCACCCTGAACAGATCATTGCAGGTCCAGCACAAATACAGCCTTTCACTCTCACCAAGGGGCGATTTGAAACAGCCAATTAGCCTACTGTGCATGTTTTTGGACTGTGGAAGGAAACCGGAGTACCCGGAGGAAACCCACCCAAGCACGAGGAGAACATGCAAACTCCACACAGAAACGCCCGAGCCTGGGACACGAACCCAGGTTGTTGTGAGGCGGACGTGCTAACCACTGCACCACCGTGCCGCCCCCCTCAGCTATATGGTTAAAATATTTTATTAAAATGTTTCTTGTACTGACATTTTAATCACTTAATAATGATAAATAATCATAATAATAATCAATAATCAAGGAATATACACCTCTTAAGTTACTAAAAGACACAAAAACTCCTGTTTTCTGTATGATCAGGACTGTGTGGGTGTGTCATACTGAATGATGATTGACAGCAACATTTCCCCAGCAACCTAAATCACTTGAACAACACTAGTGCTAGAAAAGTATAAATTTAAGTCCAAATGGAGATCTAATATCCACATAATTCCTGGGGGGTGCATCGGCTGTTGATAAAGATGGCTGCCCCTGAATGTTAATTAGTTTTTTGGTGGGTTTTTTTTAATGATTTAGTCATTCAGTGTAACATGGATAAAGAAGTTTAACTGAAACTTAACTGAGGTTAAGAATTTACTGAAAAGAGTTTATGCAGGTCAACTGCATTAGCAGTATTAGCAACTAACATGTCGTTGGCTGGGGCCAGTGGTGGCATGGTTGAAGGGTGCTGGATTACTGATCCGAAGGTTGGGGGCTCAAGCCCCTCTATCACCGAGTCACTGCCAGCCGGCATGTTAAAGAACCATTGCTGTTGTTCGAAAAGAGTTCAGCGTGTTTCTGCCCTGTGATGGCCTGGCGAGCTGTCCGAGTCGGCTGAGATGGGCGCCAGCCTCCCCACGACCCTAATTAGGATTAAGCGGTTCAGAAAATGAATGAATTCATGTCTTTGGCTGATTCATTACAGTTCAGGTATAAATAAACATTTGAGGTGTACATTAAGAGATATATGTATATCATTTAAAGGTGTGTTTTTTTTTGGGGGGGGGTTGTGTTAAACATTAATTTAAATACAAACAGTATTGACTTTGTTATTGTTATAACATTTCATTGTGTGTCCAGGCACTAAACAACCTGCAGTCCACCCATTCTGGATTTGGTTATATCAACAGTGAAAATGTGTTCAAGGTAAACTGATTACCCCAACTGCAGTTAATAATTGACTGAAACATGCAGCCTCACCAACAGAGGATTGTGTCTCTTCGTTATAGGTATGTGATGAGCCGCACCCCCTGCTGGTTAAAAACATGCTTGAACACTGTGTCAGCGGCAACATCGACGAGGCTTACAAGGTACTGATAAAACGTGTTTCTGTAAATATTAATAGGAGCATGCACTTGAATTAAACACTCATACAGCACGTTGATTGGTTCTATATTCCCATTCATTAGATAATATCACAGCTTTGGTCACTTGGCTACTCTCCTGAAGATATAATAGGAAACATCTTCAGAGTGTGTAAGACGTTCCAAATGCCAGAGTACTTGAAACTGGAGTTTATCAAGGTAAATCAGATGTTTGTTTTCTTCAGTTATTGTTTGTTAGCAACTGCACTCAAAAATTATGAACAGTTTTTGATGAAATTTTTGGAGGGTTGGAGAACGACCCAAGTGACACCCTATTAGATTTTGGTGGTGATCTGGATCTGGGGATTTTTTTATGTAGATCTCAAAGATCTATAGAGAAACTTCTTTGCTGAATGTTATACTTGACTCCACATGAACTTCATGAAGCTTGTTTTAAATACTCATCAGATTTTTTTGTGTAGTATATCTGTATATAAAAATATCAGTTAAAATTCGCCATAAATGTATCATTTAAGATGTTTTTGTGATCTGTTTTATACCCTCTACAAACAAAGTTTGGGGGTATATTGGAATCACCCTGCTTGTCCATCTGTCCGTGGAAGCTTATGAGCACAACTTCTAAACTGTTGGGTAGATTTTGATGAAACTTTATAGTTGTAGTGTACTGCCTGCATGTATGCATGAAGTAATGTAATCCATGTCTGCTGTTTTGAAGGGGAGATAATTCATCTTCATTATATTTTGAAATCCACCCGTCGTCATACAAGGCAGTTAGATCATGTTGCAGGCGGGGGGAATACTGTATTGAGTTTACTCACAATTCTAGTTTATGTTGTAATGAATTCCTAATTATTTCCCACTTGGTGTAGTAGATAAAACACAGATTTGGAATTGGTTAAATTGCTAGCTTGTTTAACTTGTCTTTTTCAGGAGATTGGATACACCCACATGAAGATAGCAGAAGGAGTAAACTCTCTCCTCCAGCTTGCTGGACTGTTAGGACGTCTGTGCAGTAAGACTGCAGCACCTGAGGCCAGTTAAAGCTTCAAGCTTCATACTCAACACTTGCGCTGCAATATAAACCTGTCAGTAAAATAGTATGACTACGTTTAAATGTAAATAGTTGAACTCGTCAATAAAAAAATTTTTTTAACCCCCTCACTTATTCATCTGCTGCTTTTGCACGTAGACCTGCTCTTTCTTTATGTGGTTTTGAAGCGATTTCCCCTTTGTTCACACAAAAACACACACCTTAACCAGTAAACGCTTGAATCGAAACTTATCATTGCAAACATATCTGATATGTACTTAATTATATTTATATACTACCTTTCGGAAGACTGGGGTCAACCAAATTTTTTTTAATGAAAATACTACCTTGCATCCATCAACTAAGTTGAAAAATACATTTGAAATATAGTCAATTTAGCCAAAATGTAAAAAAAAGTTCTTACTTGAAATAATTTTGTCCTTCAAACTAAAATCCTCCATTTTCAGCTGTCACAGCCTTGCAGACCTTTTGTCATTCTATCTGTCAATTTGTCGAGGTAAGATGAACAAAGTTTGGCCAATGCTTCTTGAAGCACCTTTCACATGTTGGACTGGCTTTACGGGCACTTTTTGCGTACCATATGGTCAAGCTGCTCCCACAACCGATCAGTCAGGTTAAGAGCTCGTGACTGCGCTGGTCACTCCATTGTTGACCAAATGTCAGCAGACTCCTTTAAATAGTTCTTGCTTAGTTTTGTATGTTTTGGGTCATTTGTTCTTTTGTAGGAGGAAAGTAACTCCAATCAAGTGACATTCGCGAGGTATGGCTTTGCAAAATGGAGTGATAGCCTTCCTTGTTCAAGATCCCTTTTACCCTGTACAGCTCTCCCACTTTACAACCACCAAAACACCCCCAGACCATCACATTTCCCCCACAATGTTTGAGAGATGGTGTCATACACTCCTCCATCATATTTACCTTTATTTTGTGCCTTACAAATGTTCTTTGTAACCCAAACATCTATCGCACTTAAAGTATTGTTTAATACCCAAACTTTTGAACAGTAGTGTATGTAAACATGCATATGTTTATGCCGAAATGCATTGAATGCTGACCTTTTTCTTCTTATTCATTTTTTCCCCATTCATTTATTTGAGCTGGTTTTAACAGGTTCTTAAAGGTGTTGATTGCAATTCATATCACAGGAATTTTACAATACACCTCTTTGCCCCACAGCTGACCTCACTGTGTAAAGAAATAAGACTGAGCTCAGCAGGGAGCTTTTATATACATCACATTTAAAAATAACAAAATGTAAATTTAACATAATTCTGATCTGAACTAGTGAAGCCAGAACACGTTGATGGTATTAACTTCCCAGAAATGAGTCAACAATTTGGTAATAAATCTGGAGAGGCCATTAAATATATTCTGCATTTAGATTTGCATGTTTTAATTGAACATGGCTTCAGGATATTGGTGCTACTTTATTTGTGCTGGGTTTGTTCATGCTGAATTAATATAAGTAGTAGCCATGTTCTGATTTATTTGTTTCTTTTGCTCAACTAAAGATGCTGCACAGTTTCTTTTAAGCAGGTGTAGTTCAAGTTCTATTACCAATGAACAAAAATTTCTGCAGTTCTCTATATCTGAATTTCATCATTAAACACCCCTGATCCATCAGCTTTAATTATTTGACTCAGTTTCTGATTGTTTTGGTAGCTACATAAACGGGATTGAAAAATAATTTAACTGAATGCCATGTTGTGCTAATAATAACAACAATACTAATATTAATAATAATTATATTGTCATCATAATTTCATACTATTTCATTATACATAAAGGACAGACGTGTTGTGAATGCTCACATCTTTGTCTGGATATACAGATAGCATAGCACAGGTCACCGCATATAAAAATATGAATATACTTTTCAAAGCAGTGTTTGATTGTTTATTCTAAAATTCCATTATAACTTAATTTTGATTACTGTGGAGATACAGTAATGATGTACACCAAACCCTGTACTTGGAAAATAAAATTTGCAGGAAAATTACAGACATTAAAAAATGTGTACATGGCTTCATATAATATAATATTCAAATCATATTAATTATATATTACATTACAATTTTAAAAAGAAATGTTAGAAAATGTTAATTACTATTTCTAACTTATTCAGTAAGAGATTGTTTTCAATGTAGTGACACTAAAAGCATAAATTATGTTTATTTTTCATAAATTACGTTTGTATATTGTTTTATTTCATAAAAAGAAATTTTGCTTACGTTTCACAGAGATACATACCTTTATTACATAGGAAAATGTACAAATAGTTAAAAGAACCACATCCAAAGCATAAAACATTAAATTAGTTTACAATGCATTCATTTTGTGTTATTAAATATGCCAATCCCTCTCTCTTTCTTTTTTTTCAATAAATAGATATTTACTCATGTATTCGTTGTATTTGCGTTGACGTAATCCGGCTCATCTGTTAGAAAGATAAAGGGTAAATGTAAGCATGGGTGTATTATGATCCATCAATATCAGGAACGTAAACATATAAAGTTGAAACAGTAGTGCTCATTACCATCGTCGTCTTGTTCGATTTTGTGCAGGAATTCTGTGTTTTCATAATCGTAACTGTCTGTTACCACATGGGACATAGGGAGGAAAAATAATTTTTCATTGGTTTCAGATAAAACTAATTCCACATAGTAAAAATAATAATAAAAATACTAATAAAAATAACTGTGTGTGTGTGTGGAGATATATATATATATATATATTTTAATTTTAATTTTTTTTTTTAACCATATTTATGTAATAGATAAATTGTGTATATATATATATATACACAATTTATCTATATGTGTGTGTGTGTGTGTGCGCATGAATGTACACGTGTGTGTGTGTGTGTGTGTGTGTGTGTGTATATATATATATATATATATATATATATACATACATACACACAAACACACTACAATTTATCTAATACACAATATAATACATTATTTATTACTTCTGCAATACTGAGCCACAAACAACAACAACAAAAAAAAACATTTAAATTCAAACAAACGACATTTCAGATTCCCAAAAATTGTTTTTTCTGCACAAAATAAAAATGTTATAGGAAGTATTTGTATGTCAGTAAAGAAAGCCGTATAATACACAAAACCCCATAGAAAACATGACAAAGGCTGCCGGGTTTTGTTGCAAAAATTATAAGCAGATGCAACAATAAAATCTTGCAGAACAACTGATGCTGCTTCTGCAGGATGTTCATTAAAAGCTACAGCTGATTTCCTATTTAACTACACACATCAGGCCTGAGACCACTATGCAAAGCAAAGTGCCATCACACCAGTTTTTTATCTTTGTTTCATTTATTACTGATCAGCATCTCTTTGTGCCCTAGACTTGTGCACAGCACTCTCTCTGTATCTAATGTTTACATATTTATATACGTACATACCATTTGTAAAATTGTAAATAAACTATGTATTGTGTTTAAAAATGTTATACCACTCACCGGAGTCATGTTCAATGTTTTCCGTTTGCAACACATTTGCATATTGATTCTCATCTATATAAAATATACAATGTTAGTAGCGGTCATCCACAAAAAATTGTTTACCAAAGGAAATTAGAATTCGCGATTAAAAACCATCTTCTTATTTACTGACACTTGAAAGATTTTTGGTAGACAGACTTTATCTTCACACAAGCCGAAAGTTACAGTGCTGCAGTTACAACAGAACACATGCTAATCTTCATCTAGATTTCAGATGCCGTGGTTTCTCGTGACATTTCACTCTACAGCACAGAGGCCAACCTTAACACTTCCTTTCATCTCATTTGAATACAATCATCATACAAGAGGGGTGAACAGCGAATATAGGACTGTTCATCTATTTATTTATTTTTTGTTTTTATTTTATTTATTTTTTACTCACCATCATTCAGAGCACTGTTGGTGTTTGGCGGTGTTGATATCGGGTCTCTAAAAGCAAGTCAGAGTTGTAATAAATTTAGCCAGATAATAAATATTTTTTTACTCCTTAGCCGAAAAAGGAAATCAGGTCAGACATCTCTGATCTCTAAAGCCGCTTAGTGTTTAACTGGAGCTGTGAGGCTAATGGTTATCACTTATAGTTATAGCAACTAAGAAGTAGTGTAGCGTTATGCAAAAGCAAACTGAAACAATGTCAAATTCAAGAACAATGTCGAAGTGTATATTTGTAAACATGTTGCAGCCAAATGTCATATATAAGCCAAAATTGTATACTTTTTGACTATATAACACATATCATTCCTTAGGACTATGCATTATAGTATAAATCCATCAATCAACTTTTATTTATATAACACTTTACAACAGCCAGTAGGTCCCCAAAGTGCTTTCAAGTAAGGAGTGCAGGTAAATGTAACAGAAAATCATCATAAGTTCAATATAAAATCAATATGAAAAAATAAAATCAACGTAAGACCAATGTGTCAGCACTACTGAGTATAAAACCTTTTCTAAATAAATATGTTTTAAGTTTTAAAAAGTTTTAAAAAGTGAGAGCTCACAGCCGCTATCAGAGGGTAGTTTGTTCCACAGTTTGGCTCCGGCAACAGCAAAGGCACGTTACCTTAATGTTTATATCTCAATGTTAGGACCTCTTACATAGTAAGCACTAATGTGAAAACCATTAGCACAGTTACTTGTCAGACAAATCCTTCAGAAATAACACTGTATCCATGTTTTCACATTAAGTGGGGGGGGGAGGGGGGAGAGGGGGGGGGTTGGTGTGGTGGGGGGTGGGGGGGTGGGTGGGGGGTTGTGGGTGTGGGTTTGTGTGTGTGGGTGTGTGTGTGTGTGTGTGTGTGTGTGTGTGTGTGTGTGTG
>JBCNYH010000026.1:8845222-8858880 GCA_039654325.1 Tandanus tandanus
ACGAATGGGAAAACCATTGACAAAGTCACTTGTCAGAAAAATCCTTCAAAAAGAAAACTTGGGCCATGTTTTCAAATGAACTTCCCCCCCCCCCCCCCCAATTTTTTTTTTTTTTTTTAATTACTTTCACATTTTGGTTAAAACAAAGGGGGAGGATAAAAATTATATAGAATGTAGAAAAGGTTAAAAAAAAATCTGCTTTTATTTATTTATTTATTTTTACAGAGCAGCAAATACAGGTATTTGATTATTAGCATAGGCAAGTAATTTTTATTAGTTACTAATTGCATTAAGCTGTCACGTAAACAAAATACACTTTTTATTAAAAATACTGGATAAAATATTAAATGAAATGAATAAAATATAATATTATTCCTAATGGACTCATATTTATTTATTAATAAATATTAATATGTGTCCTGTTACTCAGTGTTTCTTTAAAAAAAAAAATCTAGAATTTGGTTCATACAGGACGCATCCAAGAATTATTAAAGAATTAACTCTATATTTTCTTTTAATGCCAAGAAAATAATTTATATTAATCACTCACTTCAGAAGAATATATAGTGAAAATATTTTAATATCTGAATAAAATAAAAAGTAAAAAACAACATAATACTTATTATCTACTGGAAGATTTTTTTCCAGGAAATAAACTCATCTTTAAATGTATCTTTTTTTTTTTAATCTTTACTTTAAATCACATAATTCAAAATGTTAAAATAATTTGATTCTATTCAAGATTATTTTTCATTTCTTTATTTTTCTTTATTTATTTGTTTGTTTTTAAACTGTATTACTGAACACTGGCAACCCGATTCAATATACTTTAACTGTATAAAAGCCTTTTTCCAAAACAAGGCACATAATGGCTTCATAACCTTCATAACCTTCTTTCCTAACCATCATTGTACTTTAACCACTGACCTAAAACCGCCCTCAATGGCCTACTACAAAGAAAGGTAATGACTTACACGTAGGTGGGTTCCATACAGCCAGAAATTGCTGTTGGGGGTTTGGGGGGTTGGGGTTTAAATAAAGGAAAGAGTGTGTAAGGTTGCCGTTACTTATACAGTAATATGAGTAAATCTTAAGAAAGCTGGTAGCTGGATATCACCCTACACTTTGGAATGTTCTGGTAACTGCCCTCTGTGACCTGCATGGCTGCTGGAAAAGAAGTCAAGAAATATAGTGTTATTGCTGATCCCTTCTTACTTTATAAAATCAACTTTTTCTTCATAGTACTTACATGGCTGCTGGCTGTTAGACACACATAATAAATTCCTATAAATAGATTAGGATGACGTTAGTAGAGCAATTTAACTGCTACTTCTGATTGAATGCATCAGATCAGACTATTATTGATATGAAGATTAGGAGTTTGTTGTCCATTACCCCGAGATGAATTTGTGACATGGACTTGTGTTGATCTGATTAGTTCTTGTCACTGTAAAGGAAAAAACACACACTGTTTAAAATGGATGTTAAAAGTACATTCAATCCACTTCAGAGTTTGACTTCATCGACTATTTTTATGAAAGGAAATTTAGTGTCATATATTATACACTGCTCTGTACTTCTTGAACATAAATGTAAGAAAAATTAAAAAGGAAAGTGAAGCACCATAAAGAGGGTGAATAACACTGGTGTCTAAGATTAAAGGAAATTTAAGTGTCCTGACGATATATTTCCACATGTGGTAATGACACCAGGCGTGCCATCAGTAACAGAATGATTCGCACTACAGTTTCTCTCACGTCCATATTTATGTTCTTGTTCTTAATTTATTATTTCAGTTGATGTTCTTGCTTCATCACTTTTCATTTTAGATGTAGTGAACTAAACCGTACGTACTCATACAGCAGTTTTAATCGCAAGATACTGGGCCTTGTGTGCTGCATTTCTCATGCGCACTTAAAGTGCTAATTGAAAAAAATCAGACACGGGAGCTAATTATATCACTTTAAAATCATTCGTTCAGTCAGAGACTCGTATCTTTTTTGTACTCAACTCCTGCACATAATAAAATAATGCTGAATGGGATTAAAGACTAAATCCAAATGATTTTATTGATCCTTTCATCCATCCATCTATCTATCTATCTATCTATCTATCTATCTATCTATCTATCTATCTATCTATCCATCTATCCATCTATCCATCTATCTATCTATCTATCTATCTATCCATCCATCCATCCATAAACTATCTATCTATATATCTATCCATAAACATATCAACCCATCTATCTATTCTTCTACCCATCTATCTATCATTTACCCATCTATCCATCCATAAACCTATCTATCTATCCATCCATCCATCTATCAATCTATCTATCCATCCATCTATCAATCTATCAATCTATCTATCTATCTATCTATCTATCTATCTATCTATCTATCTATCTATCTATCTATCTATCTATCTATCTATCTATAATTTCACGGTGTTGTGCTCAGTCAGTAGCCCTTGGCAGTGGTACAGCACTTATTATAGTCACAAAAACCACACATTATATAAAACTGAGAATTCTCCACAATTAACCAATAAATTGTCAGAACACAGAGCCAGAAACTGCTTTTCACCTGTTTTTGACCTCGTCACAGCAAACCTGCTCCCCTCTCGATGACTAGATAAAGCCAGAACAAACACAACTTAAACCTTAATCCCGCTCCACTGTTTACACATACAGCATTAAAATGAGACGATATATTTTTTAAATAATTTATACGCTATTTTTTCAAAGACTACAATAATAAAGGCATCAGAAACGTCCTCGCAAACAACTCACAACACTTGTGGAATATAGAGTTCATTATTTTCCTGTAGAATCCCTGCAATAAATACATAAATAATAAAATCTTTGTGGAAGAGTAATAATGAATGTTGATGGAGATATGAAAAGAGCATGTGTGTGTAAGAGGACTCACTAGATTTCTTTCGACAGCGTATACACAGAGCACAGATGAAACTCACAGTGGAGAGGGACAGGAAAGCAAAGACAGCACCTTGCGGGCTTGTGACCTCAATCATAACTTCAAAGTAAAAACATAATTAATTGATTATTTTATTAAGTGAATGGTTTTTCATCCCAGCAGAAGAGAAATCATCATATTTTCTAGCAATTTTAAAGTCACAGCACCAGCCACAATAATGTTTAGAAATCATGTTACAGTAAGCAAGCCTGCTCAGGCCTGCACAACAGTGATATTTTGTAAAGCATTAAACAGGTGTACAGTATTTCTTGGACAGGCTTTACCAAACAAACCTTTTTTCCCCCCACATTTTTTAAACCCAAACAAAATAAGTACAGAAAGTGAAATGTAATAAATAAGGAATAAAACATGATCAGCTATGCTATTATAGGAAAATAATTGGTGGGGTGTTGTAGCTGCTGTTATTATCTAAAAGCAGCAAGTCCTGAAACCTCGACAAAACAAGATATTTCCTGCTATCATTTACGTTATCACAGCTATAAAAAAATATATTTACTCAACAGCCTCTTTTTTTGCACTGATAGTGGAATCTCTCTCAGTAAATATTAAATCTTCTGAAAGAAACCCTCACCATATTAACAATTCTGGATTATTGGTTTATTAAAGAACAGCATGTGTTCGTTATTAGGTTTCTCTGATATGAAGTGTCTGTTATCCAAGTCACAGCAATCAAGTTGTTACTCCATAAGCGATAATGAATTTGAACAATCACATAAATATATACCTGTGATTTGACTTCCACTGTTATAGAAAATAAATCTAAACAGACTTCACAATAATTTCACAGCAGCAATTTTTATCAGAGATTCAATTAAATGACATATATTTGTATTTACGGACTTTGTTCACTCTCAAATCCTAAGAAAACACTAAATGAGTGCTTTAATACAGGGAGTTGTACATGAGGACTAAACCCAATAGGCCTATATATAATATATAACTTAATATAGACATAGTATTAATCTGAATATGATCTCCTGCATGTGCTGTCATCTATGTGTCTGTTTAATAATTAGGATACATTGTTGTTTCAATAAAATCGTAATTAGACATCAGACATTTTGTACAGTTTGCACACATCATCCTTCTAATGTAAAACAAGCCTGGTGCTTATCATTTAAATATTAGAGGTTTTACCTTATTTTTAGTTCATATATTTGGGGAAATGTCATCGAGGTGGGGGCTCATGTAACTTCTCGACTGAAATTATGACACAACCATAGTAGATATCAATTCCTCTTATGACCTAATTGTATTTCTTTTCCTGTAAACTAGTCATGAGTTCTGCTTTTTAAAATGATACGTAAGACGCCATTGCTTTTGGTTTCATGTGATATTAGAAATTGCCATTGCTGTTCATCTTTTACAAGTGTCTTCCTTGTCAATGTATTATGTTACCTCTCAGCTTTTCCTTTTTAAACACACTCCGTAGCAAATTCAATTCAACTTATTCAGGTGTTTTTTTCCCTGATGCCCTCATGGTTTTGTTGTACTGCTGCTACTAATCACAAGCGTCAATAACTTTAAAGATGTTTCTGTATATTTATTAGTTTAACAAGATTTTTTTAAGTTACCTTCAGCAGCGCCTCAGTGTGAGCCCATTCTGTTGCAATCGTTTCCAGTCTCAGCTGCAGGTCTATTAAAAAAAAAAGTACAGGGGTGAGAAATGCTGTTTCCTGTTTCAAACTGAACCTCACCACATCCGTGTGTTCATGTGCCGGACCCAGGTTAAGAGACCACCACAAAGTCTGTGTGCTTTTTTTGTAGGTCCATATGAAGAATTGAACAAATTTAATTATAAATTATACACTGTATAGGCTTTTATAAAAATAAAAAAAGGCTGCCATGTCTATTTTTTAACTCTCCTGAAGGGTTTCATTGTAAAATATGCCTGATAGGTACACAGTGAAATAGGGCTTTACATGGAACCTGGAAGTGTTTAGGTAACTACTCAGGGTACTACTTCTTTTTTTTTTTTTTCCCTTGTTTATTTATATATTTTGGGTTAGATTATATTAGTTTTATTATGCTATAATACTATAATATTGTTTAACTGTTCATCAACCATTAAAAAATTAACTACATTTAAAAAGAATAAATATTTACGCTGACTTTAATATATTTAACATGAATACAAAACACACTGTGAAAATTTATATAAAATAAAGAATCATTCTATTGTCAGGCCAGCATATTTTATTTTGTAGATGTTTGTTGTTGTTGTTGTTTTTTTGCAAGGACATCTGTTTAAGCCATTCAATGCGTACAAAGATATTTTTTTTTAACTATAAGACTCCATTTATTTATTTATATATATTTTTAAAAAATGTTATCTCATGATGAACCTGTGAAATTACCTTTGTTTGCAACTGGTTGATTCAAACCAGGTAGCATTCTATATATAATACATACGTGATAAGTTTTTTGTTTTTTTTATACCCCTGCATATCATTCTCGACTATGACACTGATGAGCACAAAAATAAAGGCTAGTGTGACATGAATATGAACAGAAACATTCTGAAAGGTCACAGAAGAAGACACTCCTAGAATTCTTGAGCAATGCTTTTCCTTTGATCTGGGTTGCGAATAAACTTACATGTGATACGCTACTTCATATGACAATATATTTAAATACAGTAATATCAGATTTAATTTTTAAAAGAAATTTGAACATCTTTTCTGGAGGTGGAAGAAACATGCGCACAGGCCTCTACCATACATAAGTATAGTACAAGTGTGAACTTTAAGGGGCTCGGTGTGTTTTCTGCTGATAAGGTCGATTTTATGGTTATGTTTTTTGTATGACAGCAAGGCGTCTCCCAGACCCCAGACAAGAGAAGACTGTAAACCTACACAGTCGTATTCAGAGACGGAAATTAGATTAGGTTATATTATGTGGTAAATTGATTTTAGGTCGTGATAACCTCTAAACCTCCAGCTCCTCAGCACTACAAAAATCCTCAATATTAAAATTTTGTGCTTCATGAATGGCTTCTACTTCAAATTGAAGAACCTTTAAACCTTTAAAATCACCAATCACACATCAATTTAAAAGATACATACACTACATCATGAAACGAACACTGTTTTATTGAGTCTTACCACAGTATGAATTTTAAAAGGTAGGAATATTTATTGAATATGAGAATACAAAACAAGCCAATATCATAGATTTGCTGAAATCTCGAATCATGTAAGGTGTTTGTGTAAAAGACAGTAGACAGTTAAGAAGTAAACAATGTTGGAGTGAATTACAGGAACCAATACTCGGGCCAATGTTGTTCTTCCTGCCATTTAGTGTTTTAGTGTTGCTGAATCATTTTGATTCTTCAGTAAACACTGGTAGAGACTGAGGAAGGAAAAAGAACATGCTATTAATTATATATTCAAAGGTTAAAACCAAATATTTTCTTAATGCACAATAAAACTGTTTTTTTTTTTTTACATATTAGAAAGCTTAGACATTAGACAACAAAATCACTTGTACACAGTATTATACTGGGTGACTCAGTAAAAATCTATTTCATAGGTGTTAATTCTATCTAGATATAAGTAATATTAAAGTGGAATTCATGTTGTGGGAGGAATGAGATAAATACTTACGGGAACTGCTGTTCAAGCTGGAGGACATATAGCTGCTTCCACCTGCTCCTGCTCCGAGTCCTCCTACCCCCAATCCCACTCCAAGACCACTTCCAATACCACCTCCAAAACCACTTCCAATACCACCTCCAAAACCACTTCCAATACCACCTCCAAAACCACTTCCAGAACCACCTCCAAAACCTCCCATACCCAGGCCTAGACCGTAGCCATATCCACCTCCAATGAGGTTAGTGCCTCCTCCCAGTCCTCCTCCTCCACCTACTCCTGAAGCAAGAGCCAGAGCGCCTCCAGCACCACCACCCCCTCCTGCCCCTCCTACTGATGTCTTAGACATTTGTACTATGACACCACCCCCAGACTTCAACCTAGGTCACAACACACACATATACACACACACACACACTGCATGAACACAAACTGAAATTTAGAAACAAATGGTTAAATGAGAAATGCTTCCTATATGATAACTATAATCTAGTCTGTTACAGGAACACTGTTACATTAGAGCGCTAACTTTTAACATGTTTTTTTTTTTCAATCACCTTATTTAAATCCTTTTAACTACTTATTCAAGTACCTTTAAAAAAATCTAACCAAAGAAATATATCTACAAGGTACATCTAGAAACAGGTATAACAAGAAAGTACATCATGAAATGTGTACTATTAAACATTTAGTGAATTTAGCAATACAAACCACATACTGTATTTTATTGGAACATTATCAGTCTACACTGATCAGCCCTAACATGAAAACCACTGACAGGTGGAGTGAAACGTACTTATTATTTTGTCACAGTGGCGAATGTAAAGCGGTCGGATGTATTAGGCTGCAAATGAACAGTTAGGTCTCAAGTTGGAAACAGAAAAAATGGGCAAGCATGAGGATCTAAGTGACTCTGAGAAGGGCCAAATTGTGATGGCTTAGAACTGGGTCAGAGAATTTCCAAAACAGCAGACCTGTACCTAACACAGCTGGAAGTTTTCCTAGGAAGACAAACTGAGCATGGAGAACCAAAGCCGGTCCATCTGGTCCCATCCCACAGAAGAGCTTTTGTAACACAAATAGCTGAAAAAGTTAATGACAGTTCCTATAGACAGGTGCCAGAACATACAGTGCAGAGTTTGCTGCGTAGGAGGCTGTATAATTACAGGCTATTCAGAGTGCCCATAATCACCCCTGTCCACCGGTGAAAATGGCTTCAGTGGGAATGTTAGCAACAGAACTGGACTATGGAGATATAAAAGGAAATGGCCTTATCTGATGAATCACATTATTTATTTATTAATTTATTTATTTATTTGTGGATGGCCAGGTGCATGTGTTTTGCTACCATGTGGAAAAGTTGGCACCAGGATGCACTACTGGAAGAAGGCAAGTGTAATCCTTTGGGAATTGCAATGTTCTACTGGGACTATTTTGACATGTACCACCAATCTACACATTGTTGCAGACAAAGTACACCCCTTCATGGCAACTGTATTGCTTAATGGCAGATATTATGTCCTGCTGCACTGCAATAATAGTTCAAGAACTGTCGGAATAAAAGGGCATAGTTTATGGTGTTGATTTGGCCTCCAAATGCTCCAGATCCCAATCAAATTGAACATCTGTGGGATGTGATGGGCAAACAAGTCCGAACCATGGAGGCTTCACCTCACAATTCACAGGACATCAACTTTAAAGGTCTCAAAATTTTGATGCTAACGTTTTGGTCCCAGATACCAGAGCACACCTTTAGAGGTCTTGTAGAGTGCATCCCTCAATGATTCAGAGCTGTTTGGGCAGCAAAGGGGAACCTACATTATATTAGGGAGGTTTTAAAGTAATTGACTGACTGGTGAAATAAAATTACAAATCGGGGTAATTAGCTATGTGTAAAACATATATTGTTTCCTTTTATCTACAGACGTAACAGATTTATTGTTCATGTGATCATTAATAAGGTATTTATTTAGAGTCTAATTATGATCTAGAGTAGCCTTGGGTTTACACTGGGGCCACGATGTCCACAATCTCCACGGTTCAAAAAAGCATGGAGTTTCCTGATTTATGACCACACTTGGAGCACGATTAGGGTATAAAAAGGAGGCAGGCTGCATCCAAGAGATCAAACTCAAAGGAATCATGTTTCCAAGTTAATCAAGATCCCCTACGATGGTGCATCATGGTCTGTTACATTCTACTATGATTCCCACATTCTATCACGATTGGGGACAAATCGTAATAAGTCAAAATAATCGTGACAAAATTTTTGACAGTTTTGTCACAATCATCGCAAATCCACCAAGTTCCCTCAAGATCATCACGATTCGATCCCACGACCTCCTACGCTCAGCACAACTCTCTCAAATCGTGGAGATCGTGGACATCATGGCCCCAGTGTAAACCCAGAATTATCTAATATTTATAAGGTAATATAAATAAGGTAAATAATTATTAAATAGGATTTTTCTGTATTTAATTGCTATCTGGCCTATTATATTGGTCTATGGCTAAAGTACATTCATATTAATTATTCCCTGATAAAATTCTTAACGTTTTATTCTTTTTGACCCACAACAATTTACTAATGATTCATCTTTTTTAAACATGTACAGCTACATTTAATATTGCAGTCTCAAAGACAAATTAGTTCACTGGATCTTCTTCATTGGACCACCATTGGTTGGTACTTACCACTACATACCAGGAACACCCCAAAACCCGTGCAGTGTTGGAGATGAACAGACCTAGTTGTTAAGCTGTCACAGTGTAGTCGTTGTCACTGTCCCTCAGTTCAGAGTCAGAATCAGAACACTTTATTGATCCTGAAGGAAACTGTGTAAATTGTGTTCCTTACACTTGTTAATTTTTCCTGCTTCCAATACATCGACTTTGAGAACGGACTGTTCCCTTTCTACCTTCATCCCACCACATGGGAATAGTTACTGTAATGAGATCATCAATGTTAATCACTTCACTTGACAGTAGTCATAATGTTTATAATGTTATGGCTGATCAGTGTAGGAAGTGCACCAAGAACATTATCTTGAGTCTTAAACTGAGAACAGAATAAGTTTGTTTTTTTTATCCCATGCTTGTCCAGGTCTGCATGAAAAGCCTAGGATAGCCCTGTACCTGTTCTCCTCACTGTCCAGGAGTTTTTTGTAAGCTGTGATTTCAACTTCCAGAGACATCTTGCTGGCCAGAAGTTCCTGGTATTCTTGTCCATAGTGTGTAATTTGCTGTGAAACAGAACAGAAGTGGTTATATTTAGCCAGGAACACACAAACTAGACTGTTGTGCTGTAGTCAGTTTTAGACGAGACTGGAAACCTTTCTGAGGTCATCCAGCTGGGACCTGAGCACTTGCACTTGTTCTTGGTAGGTCTCGGTGTGTGAAGTGGAGTGGGATTCAGCCTCATCCACCTGAGAGTCGAGCTGGTTGTTCTGAAAGAGGGGGAAAAACATCATCCAGACAGCAAATCCATGCTACATATGAGAGTAGTGTTTGCTGTAGGCTTCTATTAAACTGCACATACCCTTATTCGAATATATTTATAAATAAGTGTTAGCTTGCTAGACATGCTCTTCTGATAATTTCATTCTTTTCAAAGTTATATTTTTATATATTATATATTTTTAGATATTATTTGTACTTGTTTTAGTAAAACAAAATGTGTTGAAATTATCTTATAATCTTTTATAAGCTCTGCATGAGGTAAACAACAGAAATAAGTCCATCCTAGTGCAATATCATTTTAATATTAAATGATTCAAAATATTAGCACTTGATAGTAATTGTGTTAATTCTACTTCTCAGATAAAGAGTAGGGTACAGTGGGATTACAAGTTTTCTAACTTGTTTATCAGTGATCACACATGTTCAACTGTTATACAAGAAGCTTGGAACCACCTTGATGAAGAGTAATGTTTTTTCTTTAGTGTGAGCTACACGGAAGGTACTGTGATACACCGATTTTCATTACGCAGGAAATTGTGTGTGTGTTTGTCTGTCCGTAGTCCACGAGTGCGCACTCGGTCCTAGTAAGTTATTTCCTTTTGCGTGAGCTATATTTTGTTCATGTTGATTTTACTAGATATATATAGGTGTGTGTATGTGTGTGTGTGTGTGTGTGTGTGTGTGTGTGTGTGTGTGTGCACGTATGTATGTGAGTTGTTTATTTGATATGAATTAATAATAATAATAATAATAATAATAATAATAATACCAAAAAAACTATAAAAACAAACAAACAAATAAAAAACAGGGTGAGCTGCCACTAAGTGTGGTGATTCCATAATTTTTGCCAGTATGTTATATTCAATTTTGTTGCATTAAGTTTCTATTTTGGAGCCTGTATTTTACTCATTCACTCATTTGCCAAACCGCTTAGTCCTATTAGGGTCACAGGGAGGCTGGCGCCTCTCTTAGCCTACACTGGGTGAAGGTGAGGAAAACCCTGAACAGCTCGCTAGACCATCGTAGGGCCAATACACACAACCACTCATGCTCACACTTAGGCGAAATTTGTAACAGTCAGTTAGCCTAATGTGCATGTCTGTGGACTGTGGGAGGAAACCAGAGTAGATGGAGGAAACCCCCGTCAGCACGGGGAGAACACTCCCCACTCCTCACTGAAACTCTCTCATCGAGTCAGGGAATCAAACCCAGGACCTCCTTGCTGTGAGGTGTTTTTTTTTAATACAGTTTTCTTTTTTCATAAGAGGAATTACTCTTCTTGTCAGTTTAGAAATAATGCAGTTATTGAGAGGTGAAACACTTTTAAAGTGACACTGCACAGAGATGTATTCACTTCTGTTTTACACTGTATTGTATAAGATTAGGTCAATAATGATGGTGTCTACCTCCCACTTTACAAAAAAATGGATTGCGTGCACCCAAATAAATGTAAGTGAGTACACACCAGTGATTTGAGTCGGTCGATTTCTCTCTGCACAGAGTCAATCTGTAGTTTGTAGACCCGCAGCTCCTCCTTGGCTGCAGTGAGGGACTGAATACTGGGCTGAGATGAAATGGAAATCATGGAGAGCTACATTCACAAAAAAAAAAGAAGAAGAAAACAGTGGTATTAGAATATCTGATCATTATTGAACACTTCCATAGTTTGTAGTGCTACAACCTGGAACAGAACTGCCCTAAATCTAGAAGCATGAAAGCAAGTCAGTTCTAGGTTGTAACTCCAAAATTCTTATTCAGAGTAAGGCTTTTCGATTATAATTATATTATGTTATATTATGTTATATTATATATTATATCATATCATAGTGTTTTTATTCTAAACGTCCACTAGGGGGAGACACAGGCATACAATTAAATAACCCATGTCTACGCCTCCAAGGACTGTACCAAACACACTGTTTCTGCAGTTTGATTATGGAGGGTCTGGAGCTAGGTCTCATACACTGTCCTGCACGGAGAGAAGTGCATCCTGTTTGCTGCGCTGTGCCAGAGCTTCATAGTGAGCTTTAACATCTGCAAGGGCAGAGGACAGATCTTGCGCCTGTGCTGTGTTATCCACAGAGATGGAGACAGCTGACTTCACGGTGCCACTCACAATGTTCCTGACCTCTTTAACTTTCTGAAAAGTACAAACACCACACACTGTGAGATGGCTTTCAGTACACAGAAAAGTGTATAAAGCTTTAACAGACTAGTCAGTTTTAGATATCTGTGTGTGTTTGTGCGTACTCACGGTATCATACACCTGCTTGGACAGAGCAATCTCATCTTCTAAGCCAATGATGCCAGCTTGTAACTCAAATATGGTGAAGTAAAGGTTGTCCACATCCTGTTGAAAGTGAACACACACACACACACACACACACACACACACACACATACATTCAAAATCCACATTTTGCAGTGTTACACGCTAAAAGTGAAATATCATGATTCAAGCAGAATGAAGTAAGCTAATGGATGCATCATTTTCACGCTTGGTTGCTACAAAATTATGTACTATTTTGGAACATATCATTTGGCAAACCGCTTAATCCTACTATTAGGGTGGCATGGAGGCTGAAGCCTATCTCAGCCAACATCAGGCAAAGGCAGGGTACACCCTAAACAGCTCGCCAGACCATCGCAGGGACAACACACAACCATTCACACCTAGGGGAAATTTAAAACTGCCAATTAGCCTAATGTGTATGTCTTTGGCTGTTGGAGAAAACTGGAGTACCTAGAGGAAACCCACACAAGCACTGAGAGAGCATGCATACTCTACACAGGCGTACCCAGAAATCAAACCCAGGACCTTCTTGCTGTGAGGTGGACATGCTAACCACTACACCATCATGCCGCCCTAATTCCATGTCCATATTTTAAAACTACAATGTGTGGAAAAGTTAAAGGAGGGAAATAATTTTGCGCGACACTGTTTCTCTAGCACATATTTACTAATGTAAATTTCAAGAAAATATTCCTACCTCCTTTAAAGTGCTCCATTCCAACTCAAGAGATTTTGTCTGAGCTATTTCCTCTTCATATCTTAGGTTTAAAGTCAGGAAAGAAATATTGAACTGAGTTTCTGAACCTCTTCCACAGCAAACTGATGTACAAACTCATATATATTTATAGGTCTCATCTGTTACCTAGGATCCAGGTCTTACCTTGTTTGTATGTCAGCGATGATACCTTTATAGTGTTCAATCTCAGCAATGATAGCCTCTTTAGTGGTAGTAAGACCATCAATCTGGGATTTGTAACTTCCAATTGCTGATGTGAGGAGGATGGAGGTGCTGGCAGGACCACCCTGATCAGGATTGGTGAACATGCCGATCTTGGCTTTGAGTATAGCATTGTGTTGCTCCAGCAAGCGAGCCTGAATCATATCAGTTACACAGAATTTCAGGGTTAGGTCTCAGCAGACAGTCACAGTAAACATCTTTAATTGAGTGGCAGCAGGAATGAACATGATGCTTCTGTTGAGGAGAAATCTTGGAAGAGATTTGGTAAATGAATTTTATGGGTATGTCTCTTGACAGTTTTTGCTTTCTAATGAAGATATGTTAAGTTTCTCTGCAATGATACAATTATATATATA
>JBCNYH010000026.1:8879156-8891321 GCA_039654325.1 Tandanus tandanus
GTATTATCAATATGATAAACAGTAGAATGTAAATGTAGTGCAAAATGCAAGTGTATAACAGTGGATGTTGTTGCTATGTGGAGGAGTTGTACAGTTTAATGGCCACCGGTAGGAATGATTTCCTGTGTCATTCAGTGGAGCATCTAGGTGGTCCTAACATGTTTGCAAAAAAGAAAAGCGGTTCTGTGTCTCTTACAGATCCCATAAGGCCTGTATGTGCTGTGTCTGTTCGCTTATCAGATCAAATTAAGTTCTCTGTGCAGACAGGTTTGTGGCCGTGCGAGCAGCCTGAACTCGGATAGTGTTTCTGTAATTTCCTCCAAGCTCTGCTGTAGGCATTCCCTCCACATTCTTGATGATTTTAAAGAGCTCGCCAGCTCCTGGATGATGAGGGACTTGTATGCATGGGCACAGCCGTGCATCATCCCACTAAATGAGCTCAACTAGGCCTGTTGCTGAATTATTTAAGCCTCTTATCTAAACGTTGCTCAATCACTGTTTCACCATTTTATAATGAAGCATCTGCATAAAGCCAAGAAAAATGATGGCGGTTGAAGTGTTTGGTACAAAATGATTTGTCTTTGTTTCATATCTTTTTAGTTGTTATTTTTTAATTTATGCCTGCCCCCGAATGTCCATATGCAGTGAAATATGAACCTTCTGAAATTGCAGGCTATAACAAGGCACCAGTTATAATTTAAAATGTATAGTTTTTCATGAATAAACCAAAAAGGTTGCATTAAAAGGTGAGGTTTAAATCTTTTAAACACTACAATTGACAAAGAAACTGACAACTGATATGTGGTGCAAATATACTGTATCATGCATGTATTGTTCAGTCAACCATTCACCCCCCACCCACCCAACACACACTCATATCAGCCTAATAATAAAATTGTGCGTGTGTGTTGGGTGGGTGGGGGGTGGGGGGTTTAAGGGTTTTCAAAAATCACACATTATTAATAATTAGTCAGGAAATAAAAATAGCAAACCTTAATTACATTGTGTGATGCCCCTTTATCCCATACAGTGCATACATTCTACACAACACAACTGTACATAAATACAACCCACCACAGCAGCCTGGATAATAATCCATGGTGAAAGATGTCAAAAACATTTACACTTACAAAACATCCAGATGTAACTGCGGAAATGAGTTCCATTATGTGAAATTTCTGCTGTGTAGAATTTTATACCATCAGAGTAGTTCAAGCCTGAAATATTAGCTCAGTGCAAAACACTAAGCAGTGACATCTGAGGTCAGACCTAGTTCAGCCTCTGATACTACCAGGAGCAACCAGTCTCGTCCAGCCACACTCAGAGGCGTTCAGATACAAACTACAGAATTCCACCTGACAGATTATCCGCCTCAGTAATTTAATGGATTGCAATTGTCCACAGGCCAATTTTTGATATAGAGGACAGAAATTCAATGTAATCAAATCTGTCATTTTTTTTATTGTTGTAGCCATAATTGTATATGAACAATGAAAAAAAAATTTTCTGAATACATGAGAAATAAAAGATGTCATTTAATATTTCTACCAAAATATACCTGTCTGCCAAAATCCCTCTGAACCGAAAGATTTATATTGAAATACTTACTCACATATCGATACGATACTCACATATCTCAAGTATTAATATATTCAATTAATTTAGATTAATTAATCACAAAGCAGATACTGAATTAGATTTGTTTTAATAGCTTTTTCACATCCCTAAATAACTGATAAATAAAACCAAAATCGTAAAGACAATCAGTTACAAAATAAAAGAAATATATCAATTCAATTGATATTTTTATTATATATTGATAACATTTACCATAAGCAAAAATTGAAAGACATGCACCAAGGTCCTTTACCGTATATGAAAGGAAGCCTGACTTTGTTACATAGGGGTACTATGCATGTGCACTGCAAGACTTCTGAGGGACCTAGGGAAGTCCGCACAGGTACTTCACTCGGTAAGTGTGTACTGCAGTCAACCAAGGCTTGGTTTGATACGTTCAGCAATCGTGCAAGCTTAAGGCGACTGATTTCCTTTACTTACAGGCACATTTGTAAAGATACTTTTGCTACTTTTGATACTACTCCCTAGTGGCGCATCAACAAGGTGCATGACTATCAACTTGGAGATCGCAAGTTCGAATCCAGGTTGACGCCGCAGCCATCAGCGACCGGGAGTCCATAGGAGCTAACTGCCGAGCTCTCATGGAAGGGAGTGATGGCAGACACAGCCCTCCGCTGTCTCTCACAGCGATCACCAGCCAATCCATGTCTGTGAGCTCATTCGTACAAATGAGCTCACGGACTCTCTCCGAGAGTGTTAGGTCTCCTCCAAATGCACATGCGTAGCAGTTCTTAAAGAGGTGGGTGGCAGCATTGCATTTCACAGAGGGAACAAGTGTGTGCTTAGGCCCCCTGGTCACCCTTGGTGGTGAATGTATGTAATAGGGAGGTAACACTGTGCTAAACAAAAAAGTTACTCATTTAAAAAAATAACCCCATCATACATTGGAGGTAACCATTCGGGTGTTCAATAAAGAAAAGTAAAAGTACAAGACAAAAATCAGACTACATAGAGTTAACACTGCGGGAACGGATGCAAATGTATAATCGAATAAAATCCTGATGGATAAAGCCACATATTAATTGCAGTCAAATATTATTTCCCACCTGAACATCCTGTCCCATAAATGATTCATTTTGTGAACAAAATGTTTTATGATTTCCATTTCACACTGCCTTTGACAAATTTCACATTATATGAAATCATGGCAAAGAATATGCTAAACGAGGAACGTTTATTAAATTCAAAGTGAGAAGGAACATTTGTGTCCTTTCTCCTACAACATTATTCTTATTTAATAAATCACTGCACAAATTCCCTATCATAATTCGAGTGGAAAGAAATTAAATTCAGTCTGACCTCAATCTCAGGAGTGATTTAGTTGTGAATCCTTCACAACTAAATCTTTTTGATGAATCCTTCTAAAAACTAGATTATTACCATATTACGCTGCATATAAACATGGCTGCAGGTTCATTATATGAAACGAAGTAAACGGTCTTACTTGCTCATATGAACATTCTAACATTTCATATTCACACACTTAATGAGACTTGTACGGAAGGGCATTAAATGTCATTCAATCTGTTTAACAGTCAGCAAGCACACATCATTAGCCTTTTAAGGCATGTCGACTTCCACTCACTCCCATAAATCACTGGCCAGTTCCTAACAGCACCGAGATACGCTGCTGAATATCAATTTAAACAGGAAGTGCTGGCTCCACTTCGTGCCGAACAAGAGGCATCGACGGGAGCCATCCGTAAAGAACAGGCAGAAGCTCAGAACAATATATTTTAAGATGTGAGTAATGCAGGTAGACAGGGGATAAAGTAGCTCGGTTCCAGAGGTGGGAGGATGTGGAGTGGAGCCAGGAGAAAGCAGTCAGTGACAGGTGGTGTGTGTGAGGGCAGTAGAGCGAGAAGGGAGGACAGGTAGCACACACAAATGAGGCAGGGCTGTAGTACAGGACCTGGCTCTGGGCCCAGGCATAACACGACAGCGGCTGCTTCACATTAAGGCCGGCCTGTGGAGGGAGGCCGAGAGCGAGTTTCTCAGATTTACAGTGCCCAAAACCTCTCCTGCATTCGGCAAGTGTAGCCATGCAGTAAACAGCCAGCCAACAGGCATTAATCAGAGCCAGTGCTGCTGTCTGTGGTGCTGGGAGTGGCCCAGATCACCTGCCTCCATCTCTAATAAACACTAGAGCAGAGAAGCACAGGAAACTGAGAGTAGGGGTGAAAAGGAATTATTGAGTGAGCCTGTGATAACTCTGGATCCACTGTGACCCTGACCAGGATAAACAGCTTTCTAAAGATGAAAGAATTAATGAAGGATGGAAGGATAAATGAAGGGATTAGAACGAAAAGGAAGGAAGACAGCAAAGAAAAAAGAACAAAGGAGGGAAAACGGGGAAAGGGACGGAAGGAAATGTAGGAAAGGAAAGCTAAAGATGAAATGAAAAATAAGCCAGAAAATAAATGAAATCAATAAATACTGCATGAAAAATATAAAAAGATCATAAACTAATGAAGGGCTGTATGAAAATAGGAAACATTAATAAGGCTTTTGTAAATCACAGGATTTTCAGGGAAGCGTTTGAGCCTTGAACTTCCTGTCTGGAGGAAAACAGGAGCACATGAATATTTACAGGCACAAATTTACTAAACACATTCAGGCAGGCATCAAACATGATTTTAAAAAAGGAATAACACCTGTACTCTAACTGCATGAAAATACTCTCATGTTATCTTCTGAACACAGAAAATGCAGAGTAAACTTTGTCAGATGAGGTTAAAATAAATCAGAAAGGCAGTCAGGCATTTCTGTGGCTAATTAAAGCTGGAGGTTGTTATTTTCCAGCTTCCTATTACTTGACTAAATTGATTAATAGATGTTGGATATTTTCTAATTGCCTTGCGATGTCACATTATTAGTGATTATTTATAAATTCTTCCCGTCTTGCAGACTGAAGTGTATATTTTAGCACCTCAACATCATGCTGGAATTTTGAGCAATAAAAAGTATGAAACTGGTCAATTGTGACTGTTCAAAATGAATGGCAGAAGGTCATTGGCTGGCTCCCAGGTGTGTTTACCTAATCTTCCAGAAATCATAAGTTCAAATTCAGACAATGCCACAACCATGAATGGACAAGAAAGGAAAACTGTTCTTTCTCTCCTATGTGGCAGCAACTAGCCAATCATGGCCACCTCGAAGTTCAAGTATGCTGAAGTGGGCGCATAGCTCAAAATATGTAGTTGGTTGGCTTCACATGTCTCAGATGAAGAGCTTTAACCCTTTCCTTTCCTGGTTACTAGTTGTAATATGATAAGTGGTAGGTGAAAACTGGCCATGAACAAATTAGTACAGGGAAAAAAAACATTATTAAATAAAAAAATCGGCCATCTGAGAGGAGCTCAGAGTAGCTCCTAGAGCTGCTCCTTTGCGTTGAGAGGGGCCAGTAGAGGTGGCTCAGGCATTTGATTAGAATGCCTCCTGAATGCCTTCCTGGTGTAGTGCTTCAGGCATGTCCAACTGAGAAAAGATCCCAGGGTTGACCCAGAACACATTGGAGGGCCTATGTCTCTCGGCTGGTCTGGGAACGCCTCGGTCCACCCCCCCTTCGGAAGAGCTGGGGGAAGTGGACCTCACTGCTTAGGATGCTGCCCCCGTGACCCGACCCCTGATCAAGTGGAAGATGATGCTGAAAAAAATCTTTGGCTTTGTGTTGTTTGGTCAGCAATTATTTTTACATTCATTCTATACCTTACTTTTAAATGTAAGGTGATTGTGTGTTAACTAGTAATGTTAAAACAGTCAAATGTTGTACTGGCACCACGTCATGTGTTCTTCTCTTAGGGGATTTGCACAGAGTCAAAAGTTGTTAGTCCCTATTAATCTTTAAAGAGTGGTTCCATGCATGAGTGGAGACAAAGAGGAAAACAACTGTGAGTTTTTCCACAGCTTTGACCAACATATCGGCTTGGTTGCTACGGAAGCAAAACCCAGTAAGACACAAGTGATTTTTCACCTGTATGAAAAGCTGTGCTGAGCGGAAGCCTTTCGAATAGGAAGTGGAGACGTGCGGAGCACAGAGCCAGCCGCCATGGGAAAAGCTTTTAAATCAATAATCTTTTGTTTATCTGGTAAATAATATTATTGAAGAGTGGTTGGCTGTCAAATTCAACTTTCAATAAAAAAAAAGAAAAATTCAAGCAAACACATTCACTACAGAACTTCACTTGTACGCTGTACTTTGCAGATGTAGTGCCTCCTTTCCTGTAACTCCTCCTTTAGACCTGAATGCAAGCAAACATTTTACAGTCTACTGCCAGCACAGGGATCAATGTGTTACACCAGCAACAATAAATTAAATTTGTTCATCTATAAGGGAATAACTCCTTCTGAGAAGCAATTATTTGATGCAGTCTGAGGCTGATACGCACAGGAGTGACTGTGCTGCAAACCTAATCAAAGTGTAGACCCTACAGACCCGACGAGAGCCTTTGCAGTAATTAAGTACAGCAAGAATCAATTTCTCATTTTGAGATAATTAGAGGCTTATGATCTGATGTTCTGGTTCGTTTTAGTCTAGAATGATTCTGATTTACTGTATGTCTCAGCAAACTGCACAAAAGTAACAAGGCAGAAAATCAAGTGCTTGATATATCTACACTGCAGAGATAAAAACTTGGATGTGAGGCTTTCAGGGAAGACCTGCATTACTTATTTCCAGCAGAATTGAAAAATCTTCATATTAATATAAACTAGTAAATGAATTGGAAACTCCAGAAAATCAACTTAATAGAATAAAATAGGAGGAATAAAACAGATTTATGTAAATATGAGTGTGAAAATTTGGGTGAAATAATTTGACTGCTTGAGCAGTTGAGGATTACAAGTAACACGTCACGTTTCAAGTCTTGGAACAGACAATTAGCTTAATGTACATATCTTTGGACTATGGGAAGATACCGAGGTACCCAGAGGAAACCCATGCAAGCACGAGTAGAACCTGCAAACTCCACACAGAAACGCCTGAGCCCGTTACTTGAGCCCAGGACCTTCTTGCATTGAGGTGAACGTGCTAACCACTGTGCCACCCTATTTACTTTTAAGATTTAACATATTTGGGTCATTCTCATAGAAATGCATATTTTATGTCCCACTCTTTATATACCCAATATTTTATTTTTTACAAAGATTGCAGTTTTTTCATTTTGTCTAAATCACATGGTATAATCACACCCAAATGTATGCAAAAAAAAAACCCCTAAAAACTATCTTAACTGTAGTTGTGTGCACAAATGCTGAATTAATGATGTGCTGTGTCCCCAATACCGTTGTTTCTACTTTAGCATCAGTTCTCCAGTTATTAAATTGGATTTGCCCAGATCTGTTCTGATATAAAAGTACCTTCTTGTGTTGACAATTTAAGCTGTATATGTACAAAGACAGAAAATTAATACATTTTGGTGTTTCGAGCATATGAATTTATGTCCCCAAGAACTTTGTCAACCCTGTTACATCAATTCTGTATTTATATTGCTGTAATTTATGATTCAAAAAAGCTGGAGCTTCAACACTTTCCAGAAATCTACTCTGTACCATAGTGTTTATTTGTAGATATTTTGCAAGTATTTCTGTGAAAATTATTCCTTGGGAAGGTGCAATTACAAATTATACACTTACATGAGAATGGCCCACTTACATTTTACTTAGTCATTTGTTTCTTACTTATTTACCTTTTTATTTACTTTTTTATTTTGCTATGACACAATTTATTTATTTTGTGCCTTTGGGGGAGATGAGATGACACCTAAAGCAGCCATCTTGTAGCAGAGGGGCAGTAAATAGAAGGTAGTACTGAGTAAAAGTGCTTAGTGTGTGTCTTCCTCAGAAACGAGGATGTCGCAGTTTTTGGGTAAAAAGTTCTTCACCTCCCTAGAACTGTTCTCAAGAAATGAACAGATTCATTAATTTTCTAAGCTGCGTAATCCCAATTAGGGTCGCTGGGAGGCTGGCGCCTATCTCAACCGACTCTGGGTGAAGGCGGGATACACCCTAAACAGCTCGCCGGACCATTACAGGGCCAACAAACATACAACCATTCACACTCACACGGAGGGGCAATTCAGATCACAGGGAGACCTCCACACAGAAACGCCTGAACCCGGGAATCGAAACCAGGCTTTCTTGCTGTGAGGCGGTTGTACTAACCACTGAATGAACACATTTCCCCAAAAATATATTCGCTCAATTCAATCTCATCTACTGATTTTAGTAGTTTTGCTGATTATAATACAGATCCACATCACTATTTTTACACCTATCTAAAAAGACTGAAGGATGTAAACTATCAACAGTAATGTCAACATGAACAAAAACCAGTTGTTATTTTAGGCGATTTATTTAAGACCACAATAAAGTAACTTGATTGCAACTTACAAATCACTTACCAGCTTCTGTTTAAGACTCACTGTCCTGCTACAGAGGATAATCTCACTCAGACGCCGAAGACTTTCACTTCCTAAGAAATTGTCTGAGGCTCACCTCAGAACTCTTATTCTTACTTTTAATTACAGAAATCAGATTTTTGTAAAGCTGCATTGTGACAATGCCTATTGTTCAATGTGCCAGACACATAAAACGGAAATTCAATTAAACTGAATTTGAATTTGGATGAGACTGTGGAACTCCATGGAGGTTTCAGAGAGAGTGAAAAGACAGGAAGTAATAAAGAGACACCGGGATGAGGAGGAATCAGCAAAAGAAACAGCAACACTGAAATGATTTTTTTTTTTAACACAGTGACAGAGGAATATGAAAAGGATAAGCAATATGAAAACCTTTCACTTGAAGCCTTTTCATAAAGACAGTCTTACCTTTCTACATGTTCATCCTCAGAACTGTGCACTTTGTCAGGGTCAGGTAGTGTGCTGGGGTCAAACTCTTCATCATCAGCACCTGACAGGTATGCCACCACCTCCTCCTCATCTTCATCCTCAATGCCAGCCTTCTTCTTCATCTTCTCCTGATTGAAAACAAAGGTTCAACATTAGATAAATGTATTCTGTACCTCTTATCAGCTTTCTCGTGTGACAAACCATTTATACCAAACTTAAAAAGCAACATGGAGTGGAAGAAAAAACTGGCCAGATCTCTTTTAATCGGTTTAAAATGGTGAAGAGAAAGCCTCGAGCATCTTCTCCACGGTTGGTGAACTTGAGCAATGGGAAGATTCTCATTAAACTGGGTGACTCAACAAGTTTCCTCTTTAATGTATTGACCCATTCAGCCTCCACAAATTCCTGATTAACTGTGTAAAATCACTCGCAATTAAAAATAAGTTTTATAGTAACAAAACTCAACTGCAGTACTGTTGAACCCAGTTAAAGTTACCTAGTGTTGTTTACAGTATGTAAGAAATAAACCCTTACAGGGTGTGCTATTTTGTCAACTTAATCAACAAAAGCATGGTGTGAGGACATGGAGACACTGTTACATTATTTTTAATAATATAATTTAAAAAAGTGTGTGTTTCCCTACAGCAATTTGGTATAAATGGTTCTATTTTATTAAAGAATGACAGGCCAAATAAAAGACTATGATAATTACTATTTACTTTTACTGTTATGAAATGTCCATGAAGCAAGTTAGTTCCTGTTTACAGATAAAATCTCTTAATCAATTGAACCCTCACTAGTCTCCTTTTCTCTCCTTAGAATAAAAAAAAAATCAGCATGACATGTTCAATGCTCTCACCTCAAAGCTGGCACTTACTGACTGTTGCAAAAGCTGACACTGGAGACTCCTTCTCGAGGGGACACTGAACACCCTGGGGCTCAGGAACACTTCCAGAAATCATTGTCTGTGAACACAGTTTGCTGTGCCTTCCACTAATGCAGGTTGAAGCTCTACCATGCAAAGAAGCCATATTTGGACGTTATCCAGAAACGCTGAAGTCTTTCCCAGGCCAAACTCATTTAAAATGGACTGAGGCAAAGTGGAAAAGTGTTCTGTGGTCAATCAAACTTTCAAATTCTTCTTGTAAAACATGGATACCAAGTCCTCTGGACTAAAGAGGAAAGAGAACTTCCGACTCATCAGAACTATATTCAAAAGCCTGCATCTCTGCAAACTGTTTTCACAAATATTGATTTCTGGAAGTATTCCTGAGCCCATGCAGTGACTTCCATAACAGAATCCTGCACGTTTTTGATGCAGACCTGCCTCAGGACCTGAAGATCGCGAGCAGATTGATGAGCCTCTGCCCAAATGCTCTTTTTATGCCCAACCATATTCTTGACATGTTGCCAATTAATTATTTGCAAAATGTTCCTTCAGCTGTTTCTTTTTAGTACCACTTACTTTTCCAGCCTTTTGTTGCCCCATTGCAACATTTCTGAGAGGTGTTACTGCCATCACATTCAAAATGAACTAATATTCTTTATGTAAAATGTCTCACTTTCCTTACACGAAATACATTGTTTACATTATTTTAAGTTCCAACAAAGTAAAAATGCATATGGTGTGTGTGTGTGTGTGTGTGTGTGTGTGGTGGGGTTATTTTCAAAATGTCAACATATTGATCTTGTGTGCACAAAAAGTGAAAATATACATGAAAACAATTAGAATGGTATATAGTATAGGTCATATGGGCTTAAAAACCTATATGGACGGAGACTTAGAAGAAATGACAGACAGCCTCAAGAGCAGAATTATGCTGAAACGGTTATGGTTATACCTACACTCTTAATTGGGCTTAAAAGAACCGGAAACCACATGTTTATATTCAAGTTTAATAGTAACTATATGTCTAATTGTAACCAATTTCAATTTTTTGGTGAAAAACCCTATTCTCTATCAAAAAGTATGATATTGAAAATAACTATTTAAAAAAACAAAACAAAAAAAAAACATCGTATTTTACTTACATGCTTCAAAGTTCAAAGCACTTACATTCATTTAAAAATGGTAATGTCATCAAAGTACATAACTCATTGTGAAATAAGTCAAATAACTTTCAATACTACCCTCCTTTGATATTATTTTGGTTGGAATTATCAAAATTCAAAACGTTACTACTTGTAATGCTAATTGAATTAAATTCTAAAACAAACAATTACCTTCATAGAAATGAAAAATGTAAATGTTAATTTGTATATCATGAGTGACCATCATCAAATCACATTTAAAGTTCCTGCATGGCCTCTGCGAGAACCGCTACTGCAGCATCAATGACTGCCCGCGTAATGCTGGCATTGCTTGAGGCCTTATCGAGATACACCTTAAGGTTCTTGGCCAGTTCCTGTACCGAGAGAGGTTAATATTTCTCTCTACTTTCTACTTCTAATAGTTCTATGCACTGTGCACTATCAGCTACAATCACCTGGAAATAAGAAATAATGTTAACAATGAATTTAGGAGTTTTGATATGTAAGTCTGTGACATCTAACGATGTCATACATCTGAGGTAATAAATAAATAAATAAATAAAAAATAACCCAAGAAGTTGGATAGTTTGGAACTTTGGAAGTGAAAGACACTCAACATTAAAAAATCAGCTCACAAAAACAAAATTTGAGACACCCTGATGCATTGAAAAATTATAAAAGGTACAGAAATTAGTATAAAATAGCATAAGGCCATCGACATACCAATGTAAAATGACATTTCTGGTAGAAAATGCCTCAAAAGTGTAAAAAAAAAAAATAAAAAAATTAAATAGCAAAATATTGCTCCTAGACATATACATATAGTGGAAATACATTGCGCACTTTTTGAGACCAGTCCCAACTCTCGAGGCTGAATACTTTTGAAGATACTGATTTTTTAGGAATTCTTTCATTGCATCATTTTGGGTACCCTCAAATGCTCTGTCCATATGGGTTTTCGGCTGTATTTACAAATGGAGGCCATAGTCATGCTAAAAAAGGTCCAGGTAACACAAAAAAGTGCACATAAGAGGAATCAGGAATTATAGCTTATAGCTTTGCAACAGTAAAGTTTACCATTGGGAATTGTCCATGATTGAGAGACTTGGGCTATATTTATGCGATTTTTTTGCATAGCAGATCTGAATGTCTTCTCCTTGATTGACTGTATACATTATGCAATAAATTGCAAGTTATCACCGTGTGTTCGGGAAACAATCCTCATTTTCAACCTTATTCACAGTGGTCACTAGAGTAATGATGCTGCCCCTGGATGTAGTGGAAGAAGAAATGACACTGTGCTCGAAAGTAGCAGTTGACAAACAAGCCAAAATGGAAGGTAATGAAAGTGGCTTGCTTATTTACTGCATGGCAATGTGAGGCCTTGGCACAGGTTTTATAAAAATAATGAGACAGCACCAGAGAAAGGGGTGGTTGGACTCCTCTACTTTATTTTGTGCAGCTGTCACAGCACATGTTAAATTTGGATCTGATTATGAGCTACAACCAATAAAGAGCTTTATGCCTCCAGCACCAAACTAGCATGTTTCTTGTGTGTGTGATATAATCAAAAGTAATCAGAAAAGTTACAGATGTTTATTAAAAAAATACAAATAAAAATTAAAAAATAATAAAAAAAAATTATATA
>JBCNYH010000026.1:8895056-8907931 GCA_039654325.1 Tandanus tandanus
CCCCCCCCCCCCCCCCCCCCCCCCCCCCCCCCCCCCCCCCCCCCCCCCCCCCCCCCCCCCCCCCCCCCCCTCCCACAAACCTATAATAAGCAGTAATAACTATGAATAATTTGTTTTGTCATAAGCAGACATGCATGCAAACATTTCTAATACAAACTCTAAACTAGAACTACCACCTTGCAGTTATATGCCTCGGGATGGAACACAAAGCTTTCACAAGTAAGTGATGAACATGAAGTCTCCCCACTAAAATCTACTCAGTTCATCCTTGAGTCAGAGTAGACATAAATCCAAAGTTTGAAGAAAATCCCTCAAAGTGCTCTCAAGAATCGCACACATGAACTAATCACACCATCCTTGAATCAAGGTGGGGGGGAAAGTATTTTGAGATATTAAGAACGGCCCAGATGGACAGATGGGCAGACATCCCGAAAACATCATGCCTCCAACCCTGGCTATCACTGGTGCAGAGGTATAAAGATGACATTATTTACATTGATTTATTTATTTTTTTATTTATTAAGGCATGGTGCAGAGTAGAAATTTAACTTTGCATTAAGTCAAGTTTGCATTAAGTCAGGTTGTACTAACCAAGACTATTCTCCTTCAATTTGTTTCTTTTTTTCCAACATCTTTTATTGACTAAGCTGCAATTTTGCAAATTTCCAATTTATTGCTACTAATTCCCACATACTCCCTTTAATTCCCATTGAAAATTTCCAGCTTCTAAAATTTCTGGAATTATAAAACCCTTGTATAAAAACGGCAGAAAAGATGGCCAACATATTTTTTTTGGTGTGAACTGTCCAATATTTTCATGAAGTTTATAACAAATGCTGAAGTCTACAGAAAGTTCCAAAAATAATTTCATGTGCAACACTGAACTTTTTCTTCATATATGATTAATAGCACAGGGATATAATAAACAGGCCCTCACATTTGAACGCACAAGCACAAGCCTCTGGTTTAAGGTTGCACGTTTCAACAGAACGCTAATTATTCAGCTGATCAAGCCCTAAATCATCATTTATTACCTATAAGTGCACTAAATTACAAAGACCCTTGAGGCAATAGCACACTTATAGAGACCACATGCAAAATAAGGGTTTTTTTGTTTCAAGCTGATTATAATGTGCCTGCTTTAACAAAGATATTACCAATATTTTTAATAACATAGATTATACTCTATACTCATTAAACATCTACACAATCATCTCACACACAGGTACACACACACACAGGTAAATAAACTGGAAATTAAGTGTGTGCATTCATTTTAAATCTTCATCACCTTCAGAATTTATCTTTATTAAAACCCCATATGCATTTATTTCAGTAAAAATAGCGCACTAACTTACTAATTTGTATTATGTATCGAATGCCTATGTAATAATGACTGGTGGAGCAAACACACGTGTTCACTGACCTTTGGCGTGTTACGGGTACTTGGACACACGCATGCCCTGTCTTTAAGTTAGAAGTGTCAGTGTACATAATTTTCATTCATTCATTTTCTAAGCTGCTTGATCCTAATTAGGGTCGAAGGGAGGCCCTGGTTTGATGCCAGGCCATCTTTAAATCAGATCAGAGCATTTGGCGGCAATTTAAAATTACCATGGGAAAACCCACTTTTTGGAAGTGTGGTAGTAGAGCATGCCCAGCAGGCGGTGCTATGGGCTTGATTCTTATGGTTTTGGGGGAGGTTTGCGCTCTCTCAATGCTTTTGTTCCTATAGTAACAATTCATTCACATGAACTTGTAGATGCTTCATATCATTTAACCACTATAATTTTACTTTACTTAATCTGATGAAGATATATGTAAGCATATTTTTGCTGAAGGAGTCAACAACTTTAAACAGTCAGCATTAAAGCTGTTCAACACTAAAAGTTTCATTCATAAGTAAGTCGCCAATACAGAAGACACTGCACATAGTAATTCCCTGTTAACAAGGTGCATTTTTGTGTCTTATTAACTTCAAGGCTGATGAGGGAAAAGACTGTTATAATGTAAGTGATAACAGGAAGTAACTTGTTTCACAGACATGCTACAACACTAATAATAAATATAAATGGACAGAAAGTATGATGTGTCCTTGAAAAGATTTAAAAGTTCCGCTCCCAACTTAAACCACCAAACTGAACCTTGTAAAAGACAAAGCAGTACATTATGAAGAGTAAGTGGTTTTGTACTGCTGTCAGACTGGCTTAGCACCTCTTTATTAGAGACTATAAAACTTTTCTGGACATTTGTTCTTTGGGTTGTTTCAGCTAAATGAGTGTGCAAATAACCACGTAAAACAATTTAAAAGACTAATTTAAGGAATTTTTACAAGATTTTTATGCAGGCATTCATAGGGTACAGCAAGCAACGCTGAAAATGTTTTAACTAAAACTTAATCTTTCCAGCCAACATGGTGTTTTTTTCCTCTTTTGTTCTTGGACCTAATAAAATGCATATTGAAGAATACTGAGATGCTGGAAGCAGGATGTAATGGGACATTGTTACAGGGTTCCACTAGACACATTTGTCGAAGAATGGTTAAATGGTGGTTTGTATTACTCTGCCACAACCATTACAGAATAGCTTTGTGTTACAAAAATCATGCCGGCTGATGCCCTTGCTTTGTTTATCTCAAGAGAGATATAAATGGTCAAAGTCCCTTAGAAACATCTCCAAGATAAACAATGAATCAATTTAATAAAAGTGGAGAGTGCAAGAAAGAAAGAAAAAAACACCAGTCAAGAAACTGCAGTGCTAGTTCATGTGTTAAAAAGACTCTTCATACCTCCTTAATCACTTTTCACAATTTGAGCACAATCAACCCTAGCACTGTTGCCCTGGAATATTTTCGTGCCAACAGGGAAAAAATAGACCAGACGCTTCCACCGAAAGGAACATTTCATAATAAGCCAATACAGAAAAAGCATAGCAAGTTTGAAAGTCCCAGCTTCGGCAAGTAAATGCCCAGAAACCTAATATACAGTTTTGCCTTTGTGACCTTGAAAAGTAGGTCAAGGTCACTCACACACAAACTCATCCTAGCACTCATAGTAGTGAACAAGCATAACAAGTTTGAAAGCCCCAGCTTCAGCGAGCGGCAAGTAAATGTCCGGAAACTAAAGTGTGACGTACAGACGGAACCCCTTCCTCTAGGTCCCCAGCCACTTTGTGGGCAGGAGCTAAAATATATATATATTGATGGGATAACCTGGTCATTCTGTACATTCAGGTAATCAGCCGACTTCATTTTATTACCACATAATGTTGCTGAGCCTTGACCTGACCAACTAAAGCAACCCCGAATCACTTCACGTGATTCCCTTCTTATCCTGCCATAGCCAATGCTCCAGTATAGGGAAAATCTGGACATATCAGATCATATTAATGTATGTAACAATTATCCAATCATATTTTGATCGTGTGTATATGTATACACACACACACCTCAAAACAAAATGGTTCCATCCCCTTTGTGCACCTTGTCTTATTGATGTACTAACTCCCCCACTTCAGATAACCATTTCTTGGAATAATTATCCTTTTTTATTTTTAATTCAGACATTACAATATGACATGAAACCAAAAGTATTTGTGAATTATCTTTAAAATAATTAATCAAGCTGATTAATCTAAACGTAACCCCGAAACCCTTTTTAGTCTTCAATTTTAATTTTGCATAAAACTGAGTGTACTGACACGCAGACCATTATATAAAATAGTGCTTGTATTACCCAGCTCAAGCAGAGGTCTCCATTAAAATGAATCTCTCCCTTGCTATACTTGTAGTGACTTCATTTACAGGTGTAATGATCCCCCTGGGCTCAGAAACAGGAAGATTGGATGAGCATACTGAACACTGAGGCAGGGTGGGGAGTTGACATTGTGCTAGTCTGGGACGAGTGCCAGGGGAACTCTGTGTTGGGGGGCAGGGCGTTGGTGGTTGAAATGAATAATGAACCATCCTTGGACAGGTCTCGGCATTGATCAGAAGACAATTGAATGAGCAGCTGCATCTCCATATGGATGTGGACAGAGATATCCCCAAGTGGCAAGAGAGAGTGGACACACAGCAGCTGCTAGTGCAAAATTATAGGCTGTCCGTTGACAGGCTGCACACTAAGGGCACCCATCTACTAGTGTGACTCACACGCTGTTTCTCACACAGGGAAATTTTTAGAGTTAAGGTCTGATAACCTCTTTTCATACATCAGTCTGGGACTGAGAGAAACATGGCTTTTAAAATTGTCTCCTTTCAGTTGATGCGCAGTTAGACGAATCCATTTGACTCTCAAATCGGTGATTATTGAGTTATAACGGACGTAACACAATCAGTTTATATCATTACAACAGTACAATCCAATTTCCATGTTTGATGATGCATTGCAGTTTCATCTCACCTCTTTAGCCTGTTTGCTCGCTTCTCTTCGTGCTGCCTTCTCCTTCAAACGTTTCTCCTGTTGGAACACACAAAACTGATTGATAAACCACACTGAAGCTGAAGACAACACAAACCCTGCACCCTGCACCCTTACATAACCACAGCATGATTTGAAAGCAAACATATCATCAGTCACACTAAAGAGCAAAGAAACATGCAGCTGTGCCGGATAAAGAAATGGTAAAGAATGAACAAAAAAAAGAAGATGAGGAAAAGAAAAAGGTGAGGAGTGACGACGTGGGGGAGATCAGGCAAACAGGGCAAAGGCTAATTGACGGAAATGGGACATGTCCTTCAGAAAGGAGGAGATGGAACAAAATAAAATGTTCAAGTCAACTGCTTTTTCCAAGGCAGTGACCTGAAAGGGAAATTGACTATTACAGTAGCAAACACTAGAAGAACTGACGTGCTTTAACCACTGTATTTCATGAGCTTTTAATATCTTAAAAACGTGACGCGCCCACTCAAGAAGAATCAGTCTAGATATACCTAGGCACATTTGAGATGTAGATGATGGATATAATAGGTGTCACACTAACGATATGCATGAATAAAATTTTCTCTTGGGTGAGTGAATACTGATATACAGTTATGCATATCCAATATGCAGAGTGACGAAAAAGCTTTTAGGCTGAGAGAATGCATGCGCCACAAATATCTGATTTGCTATGCTCTTGGTGTACTGGAGATTAAAAGATGCTGCTACAAGGTAACTGGATCAGTGTTGGGGAAGTGACTTGGATTAGCTCAAATTCATGGTGTTGTTTGGACCTATGAGAGTAAAAAAACAAACAAACAAAAAAAAAAACTAAGTTTAATCAAATTCTGTGCTACATGAAGAGGCGTGCAGGAGCAGCAGAAAAAAGAAATGCAATGCTAGACTCCAGAAAACCCAAGTCAAGTAGATCGGATATGATTGTGTATGAATTGCTAATTGTTGGATTATTGCTCCACATCGTCACTGATGGGACGGAAATACAGTTGAACTGATATTTACACTGGCTTTATTAATTACCCACATAAGTTAAATGCTAATCTGAATACCGATTCTTCCAGACAAAGCCACTGAGGAGTAAAATACACATATTTAATATAATAATGAACTTGAATGTAGCAGGAATTTGTAGGATAAATAATACTTTGAACATAAAATAAATCGATGTACACGCAGTGGTTAGCATGTCCGCCTCATAGCAAGAAGGCCTGAGTTCGATTCCCAGGCTCAGGTGTTTCTGTGTGTAGTTTGCATGTTCTCTCCGGGTACTCCAGTTTCCACCCACAGTCCAAAAACATGCAGGGTAGGCTAACTGGCTGTCCCAAATCGCCCCTAGGTGTGAGTATGAATGGTTGTGAAAGTGTTGGCAATGCGATGGCCTGGCGAGCTGTCCATGGTGTACCCCGCCCTCACCCAGAGTCGGCTGAGATGGGCACCAGCCTCCCTTCGACCCTAATTAGGATTAAGCAGCTTAGAAAATGAATGAATGAAAATTATGTACACTGACACTTCAAACAAGTCCTGCTTTGCCAAGCGCTGCATGGTTACCAGATGTAAAGCTGTTTATACAGTCATGTGTCACATACAAAATTATGCCCTATTCACAATATAGTAGTGCTGTTCGATTACAGCAAATATTCATAATCATGATGATTTTAGTCAACAATGAGATGATTTTTTCAATGATTCTTCACTGATTTGAGAACCATCAAGCATTCGGTGAACTTCAAAGAAACTAATCACATCTATATACATTATTATTATGATAGTGATGATGATGATGATACACGAAATCTCAGACTGAAATAATCAAATGACTTGTTTGTATGGTAGCTCAGTGCAGTATAGCTTAGCATTGTTAGTATACACAAGTGTTTTAAAAATACACACTCAGGTAAAGGACTCTCCTGAGGATTTACTGCTTATTACTGATTATTGATTAGTTTGTAGTTAAAGTGAATTAAAAGACCAGTTGAAGGTCAGGAGGTTGTCTCGTTATCCAGCAACTGACTTAAACTGAACTGAAAACATGCCAGAGAGTGAAAGCATCAATGCAAAACAGAATGTTGTTCATCTCAAATATCTTGTTCTCAATAAATGAATTGATGGACGCCAGTTATAATTTATCGTGCTATTGGGTAAGTGGGGGGTGTTGTTGGGCATCTGGAGCACAGCCATGATCTTATGGCAAGTCTAACTGCACTAAAAACTAATTCACACATTTAACATAGGAAAGCCAATACCTAATATTCTCAATGTTCAAATGAAAATCATCAAGTCAGGAAATCACTGTTGCTAGGCAACTGGGACATTGAGGTGCAGATCATAAGCTAGCTAATGATTGATGGTAAAATGTCTTTAATAGGGGTAATGTAAAGACAGTGAAAACAAAACAAATATATTGGGAATATAAATATCTTCGTCAGACGGGTTGGTAAATTACTTAAAAAAATAAAAATAAATAATAATAATAAAAAAAAAATGTGATACATCTAAAATGACGTTATTAAACCAAACACTGTCCGTTAACCGAACTTGCAAAGATTCAGCTACAGACACATCTACAATGTCTAAATTATTTAGGTTATAACAGATTTTTATTACCAGTGTTGACAAGGTGAATAGTTTCAGGCTGCCATTCAGGTGGAATATTCAGAAAACGGGTACGCACGCAATCAGAATTGAATTTAGCGTAAATCTCTTATATTCATAAGATCATACATACATTGTTACAAAGCAGTCATTAGATATAGATGAGTAATGCTGAAACCTCGTCAATTATTTTATATCTAGCTTCTAATTTCCACAGGTTTGTCTATAGATTTCAACGCTACTGCCTTGAAATCCATTCACCTCAAGTATCAACTTTCTGGACAAATTGCTCAACACTGACTACAGAAACAAAGACACATATTCAGATACAGCTAATGAATAAATATCAGCACACAGGTTGCTTCTTTCTCTTCCAAGTTCAAACATTAGCTGGGGGATTAAAAAAAATAGCTGTCAGCTAACAAAAAATGAGTGACTTTGTGCGGGAGGAGAGAGCAAGCCCCGTGTCAACCAAAGTGTTTAGGCAAGACTGATATCATTTTAATTGCCATGCAGGAGATGCACCTGTGACTCCATTCAGAGAGGCTATTCTCGGATCCATTCCTCATGTCAGGGTCAGGAATGATGTAAGCAGAATGAATTAAAACTATTTGTTCACAGCAGTTGCCTTATCTCAGAGTCAGAAAGCTGCTTTTTTTTGTTGAGAAAAATTGAAGATGGCTGTGGTAAAATTGGACTGATTAATTTGAAGTTCATGTGTTCTTTATTACAAAATTTCAGAAGACCCTGTTTCATGCCTTTTTACTGCAGAGCTTCTTTAGAGATCAATAACAAAATGTGAATTCCGCTGGTCGACATAAATTGGACGCTCTTCTCGATACCTGAACAGAATTGCTGATGCTGGGAGAGCGAGAGAAAAAACAACCCTTTCCTCTGAGCAGCACGAACTGTACGAAGTTGCTGGAAAGAAATCATTTAGAAACTCATCATAAAGCTGCATCTGCAGTAATAACTCAAGAGCCCGCTTCCATTACAGTGCCTGAAGCTCAACGCCGTGCACCCTACACAGGCATCTCAGCTATTCCTATCTGCCTCAACATGTGACCAGCACACACAGAAGGGCTCCTATTCGCTTACCCAGTGGCTAAATCAAACTGGCTCCGTTTCAAGTAATAAGACCTAGCATAATGAGTGTAAAGAAAGTGCTGGGTAGCTCGATTCCAAAAAAAAGAGGTAATTGTGCCAACGGCGAGATGTTGAGAAGTTCTAAATTTCTATATTATGAAGGTAATTATTATACTGCGATTCCTTGATCAGCATTTTCAGGCATTATTTGGCAAGCAACTCCTGTTCTAGTTCAACTAGGGACAATGTTTTTCATTTTTCAGGGCAAAGTGATCCACCTTAAGGTGAATTTATCAATATTTGTAATAAGATGTTAGAGTACTGGTATTAGTCATCCTTACAGCATAATGTGTGCATATGTAATACGTTTAAGCGCTACAGACTAGTAACTTTACCCAGTAAAGTTTCAGCCCCCCCACAAAAGTGACGTCAACACGTTGGGCGGGGTTGACATCTCTTGTGGAGAAAACGAAACACTACATTCTAGTGACTCTGAGGATGAGAATGCTTCCAGAGATGAGCATGACAGTAGATCCAATACCGCTTATGCAGCTAACGTTTTGCCAACTTGGCTTTCCTGTCATCGGTTGGTTTAGGAACAAAAAAAATGTTTTCCGCTATTTCTGCGCTTGTTGTTTGTGCAGCTCAGCACTGACCAATAATGTGTTATGCTACACGAGTCAGTGACGTAGCCCAGCCAATCCAGTTCAAGTTCTTGTCACTACTAGGCTGAAACAGCCAATCAGAAAAGTCTCTGAGCATGCCTACAGTCATAACGCTCACGCACACTTTAAAATCGGGCATGGACTGATGTTGCCGGATGGGACCACTGATGTCATATTTGATCGTTTTAAATAGCTAGTAACACTAATTCACCACAGGTACCCTTTAAAGAGGTAATAAAATGACATAAAAAACAAATCATTTTCCTGGATGGCTAAGACAGCATCAGGAATGCACAAGCCTGGGAACGGACAAAGAGGAAAAAAATTCTAAAGGTTGTAAAAAAAAATAAAATAAAAATTTACTTTTGTTGGGGGAAAAAACAACCAATGTTTTGGGAGATCTCAGAAGTTTCTCCACTGATTTTTTCCCAATGTTTTGGGAGTTCTCACAAAATAATTCTTGAGATCTCACAAAAGTTTCCCTATAATTTTTATTTTAAAGAATTTCTTTTCCTGCATGCCCCTTCCCGAGCTCAGTAGGATTCAATCCTATGATCTACTGATGATAGAGTGACCACAGGACATTGAATTACTTTCACAATTGCAGATAAGATTTTCCATGCATGTGGAAATTCCTGCAGTTAATTTTTGCCCTGATTGATCCTGTTTTGTCTTTTACAAACTATCAAGACACCTTCAAATTTTCCTCATCACTTTAAACTCTAGCCTCACACACAGCCAGGCCAATGCTCTAGATAAGTCTGTAAAAGCCCCTGAGTGGCCCATCTCTGGAGAGACCCTGAAAATAGTAATATAACACCACCCCACATCCAACCTGACTGAGCTTCGGAGAGCAGTGGGAAAAGATGGAGAAGTGCCTTTATCGTATCTAACCAAACGAGATTTAAAGCTGTATTTAATCACTGCCAAGCTCCATCAACAAAATCTGAATACCTGTGAAAGTATGTTTATGCTTTGAAATAAGTGTTTCTTCTGTAGATCAACGAGTAAAAAGTAACAGAATCTGTTTTACCTGGGAAGAAGTCAGTATAATTTTAGAAAACGCTGTAAATCAGATTCTAGGTTAAAGCAGGAATGTAAACATGATAAACTGCTTTCAACAAGCCATGCAATCAGACTAGAGACTGTAATCGCTAAGGGAATAAACAGGAACGTGTAAAAGCCTACCCGGTGTTTCTCTTTAATCTTCCTGCTGTATTCCTTCTTGTCAAATTCTTGGTCCTCCCTGCGCAGACGCTCTCTTGCCGCTTCTACGTTAATCCCTGACGTGTCCTCATCGTCATCCTCATCATCCAGCACTACGGTCTTCTGTAGGGGAGGCCACTGCTGTACCACCTGCAGCCAACATTACCAAAATAATGCTAATCTGAAGTTGAGTACTAGTCACACGACCATTTGATCATTTACTAAGAATGTTACTTTTACTAAGAACGTGTGTAAGATGTCACAATGCCAATAATAAGTCATTGTTCCTCAGGCATGGATTTGATATTGGATATCAGACCAGAAGTGTTTATATGCAAGTTACTATCAATTTTTTATTTTATTTTATAAATGTATGGTTAATTAGGAATTAAATTAATAGTACTGGTGGCGGCATGTAAAGTAGTGTTGATAAGAGATGAACATCAACAAGAAGATCACACAAACCTCTCCATCCACAGTGAAGATCTTCTTGGTGTTCACCTTGAAGTTTCTCTTCTGAGTTTTCTTTGCTTCTTTAAACTTGGACACTGTCTTGCTCTTGGCACTGGGATCCTACGGGGGGATGGAATGATAGAGATGATGAAAAACCTGGTCCTTAAAATGGTGTCTGGGTGCACAGCCAGAGGGGCTCAATGGATTTTTTTTTTAGTGGTGAAAAGTTCCAAAGATACTAAGCCTATAATAACAATAATGATACAATTACTACTACTTCTAATAATAATAATGATAATAATACAGTAATTATTATTATTGTATTATAATAATTATTATTAATAGTAGAAGTAATAGTAGTATAATAATCTACTATAATAGTTATCATTATTAATACATGTATTACCCTGTTTCATACTATGATGTGTTTAATTACAGGCATCAATCCCCCTTTTTCAGACAAGATGTACATCACCATATACAGTATAAGACACAATACAAAAATATTACATGGAAGGATTTTTAGCAGGAATATTGCAAGTCATCAAGATTAACTGAGGTTTTGTTGAAATGGTCATAATTTCAAGTCTTTAACATGCAGGTGCAAACCAGGAAGTGTACATTGATTGTAGTGTGAATCAATTTTTCAAATCAATAATGTTTTAACTGTTTATTTTCCCCCTGAAATCAAACCAGACCTCAACTTGTAATCCAATGCAACCGGACAGTAAACTGTCAGAGCGATTTTGCAATTCTTTATGCCCCTGGGTTTAATCTGAACATCAATAACTCAAAAACATTTAGCCTCACACAAAATGTCAACTTGAATCTTATACATTTGTCTGCAGAGTGTTCAGGAAGAAAAGTTTTATGGCTCCAATAAATAGCTCGAGTATTACTGCACACATTTAAATAATGTCTCTAATATTCCAACAGTTGGATTATGTTCATAAAAAGAATTCGGTGCTGGTGGAGGAGGCCTAAGGAACTTATTTCACACATAAAGAGGTCCATGTCTGCAAAAAGATAGAGGATGAAAGGACAGGCTGAAATGGCATAAATGAACAAAAAAGAATAAAAGCATATGCATTAAGCCTCAATATAACACATGCTCCTAACTCGCTTGCATAAAGCATTTAAACAGACCGACTTTGAAAGTGACAGCATGAAACACCAAGGCCAGTTAGTGTGAATTGTGCATTGCGATAACACTTTTCTTAGTGTACCGTACAACCTGATCTTATGTGGAGGACAAATTGCATTCCCCCCCCCTGCCCTAGTCAATACTTCTACAGCAGTTCCTCAGCCCATGCGCAGATATAACATTATTACCTGCGGGGAACATTCAGCACTCTTCAATCATTGCTTAGAACAGACGGAGAAATACTGTATATATACACTCTCTTACCTCAAACTCTATTTAAAACGTAAAATGTATTCTGAGGACACACACAAAGCAAAACAGGAGCAACAGTGACTGCAACAACAAAAGACTGTGTTTTGTGTTTGCACAGCGGTCCGGCGTAGCTCAGACGTTTGTGACTCATAGTTTTGACTCTGTCCCAAACTTCAAAGACTTGCAGAGGAGGACTTGGGTTCCCCGTGCTGTGATGGAGATAATCTGAGACATGTTTACATAATGTGTCACGTCTGGAGGGTCTACTTAAAATAACATGGTCATCATACAGGTGAAACGCAAAAAATTTGAATATCGTGCAAAAGTTCATTTCTTTCAGTAATTCAACTTAAAAGGTGAAACTAATATATTATACAGACTCATTACATGCAAAGTGAAATATTTCAAGACTTTATTTGTTATATTTTGATGATTATGGCTTACAGTTTATGAAAACCCCAAATCCAAAATCTCAGAAAATTTGAATATTGTGAAAAGGTTCAATATTGTAGGCTCAAAATGTCACACTGTAATCAGCTAATTCATCCAAAACACCTGCAAAGGGTTCCTGAGCCTTTAAATGGTCTCTCAGTCTGGTTCAGTAGAATTCACAATCATAGGGAACACTGCTGACCTGACAGTGGTGCAGAAAACCATCATTGACCCCCTCCACAAGGTGGGAAAGCCTCAAAAGGTAATTGCAAAAGAGTTGGATGTTCTAAAAGTGCTGTATCAGAGCACATTAACAGAAAGTTAAGTGGAAGGGAAAAGTGTGAAAGAAAAACGTGCACAAGCAGCAGGGATGACCACAATCTGGAGAGGATTGTCAGGAAAAGGCCATTCAAAAGTGCGGGGAGATTTTGGACATGGGCTTCAAATGTCGTATTCCTCTGGTCAAGCCGCTCCAGAACATCAAACAACGTCAGAAGCGTCTTACCTGGGCGAAAGAAAAAAAATAACTGGCCTGTTGCTCAGTGGTTCAAAGTCCTCTTTTCTGATGAGAGCAAATTTTGCATCTCATTTGGAAACCAAGGTCCCAGA
>JBCNYH010000026.1:8927605-8940041 GCA_039654325.1 Tandanus tandanus
GTAAAGAACAAAGTATTTAATAAGAATATTTCATTCATTCAGATCTAGGATGTGTTATTTTAGTGTTCCCTTTATTTATTTGAGCAGTATATATTTATAGATATAAAGCTATTGAAGAAAACCTATTTCAGACACCTGACCTTGTGGCAACCTTAACCCTAATCAGTTCATCACATGGTCACATCCAGAATTCCATAGAAATCCTGCAACTGTTCTTTAGACAGCACGCTAACATGAACACTCAGTGGAAGAAACTATATGGCTTTAATGTTATTTTGACTAAAAATGGACTGATCCAACACTAAATATTTTAAAGGACAAAATTTACAACCATGTTCTCCTGTAGGTGCATGTAACTGTCCAACCAAGGATGAGAGGGACGCATAGAGAGAGGCAAAAAGAGAGGTGCAGAGAGGGAGAGGCAAAAAGAGAGGTGCAGAGAGGGAGAGGCAAAAAGAGAGGTGCAGAGAGGGAGAGGCAAAAAGAGAGACGCAAAAACACAACTATAAGAAAAAGCTAGCACTAAATATCTGGGGAAAAATGGGAAGTGGGAACAAAAATCATAGAGTAATCACATGTAGCTTAGAAACTGGAGACTTATATTTTCCCTATAAACAGAGCACACACCTTTCCACCAATAACAAGTCCAGCTGAGAAGTCATGGTTCTTCCCCACTTTCCTCAGTACTTCAAACGTCTGATAAGCCAGCTCTCGAGTGGGAGAAATGATAAGAGCGCCGAGGCCATCCATGGCTGTCCACTGATTACGGTACAGACACTCCAGCACCTAGAAGAATTTAGCAAAAAATTAAATCAAGCTAAACCCCCCCCTCACCCACATTCGGCAGTAATGACTTACAGGAATGAGGAAAGCAAGAGTTTTCCCTGAGCCTGTCTTTGCAGCACCCAAGACATCTTTTCCCTGCAGAGCGAAGCCAATGGTCTGTCTCTGGATCTCGGTAGGTTGCCGATACTGAGCCTCTAACAGACCTGCCAAATAATATACATGCTTTCATTTTGCTGTCGAGACTTAACCACAAATTAAACCATTGCAGTACCATAAAATGAGAATAACAGTACCGATTACCTCGCAGAGTCTTCCTAGAAATTGGAAAATCTGAGAACTTAACAGCTTCTTTTGGATTTATCTGCAAGATAAAATAACAGACATGCTACTGCACACTTCTTACTGCAAAACTGTCTTGAAAAACACAAAAATGCACCCATTTTTTCCACATTACCCCAAAATAATAAAGTCAAGAAAATACACCTGGACTCTACTACTGTGCATGTCCAAATCATCACAGAAATATAGGTTTGGGAAGAAATGGTTAGAAAAGAGGGCTTGGGACCTAAAGGTCAGCAGAAAGATGTGTGGCGGTGGGGGAGTGAGTTGCACCTTCCCTTCCTCCACATTCATGGCTGAAGTGCCCTTGAGCAAGGCACCTAACCCCCAACGGCTCTCCGGGCACCCTAATGTGTGCCAGCCCACTGCTTCAAGTGTGTGCGCTCACTGTTTGGAAAGGTTAGATGCAGAAGCTAAATTCCCTCATGAGATGAATACACTATAAAAAAACAAAAAAAACAAATAGTATTAGTTAAATGTTTGGACACATCCTCTAATTTATTTTGAACTAGAAGTGGTGCGTAAAGCGAAAAAAACAACAACATCAGTATGTTATGGAAGTCATGTGACACACTGGCAGTACATCATGACAGATACAGGAACATGGAGTCTGGCCCCCAATTGGAGCACCACTAAGTGGTCAGACCTTTACATGGGACATCCCACAATGAATAGGTGTGTTCAAACTTTTAACTGGAAACTGTACAACAAAGTATGTCGAGTCCTTGGGTGTCTCAGACACGCTTGCTTATATGTTAAAATCAGCTGAAGTTCCACTAATCATAGGTGTCAAACTCAAAGCCAAATCCGGCCTGGAAATTCAGTTCATGTGGCCTGCAAGAGCATTCAGAGTTTATGATTACTGCACATTATTTGCATCAACCATTATTATGAAAGGTAATTCATGCTGAACGATGTTCTGTGATTATTTGGCCCTTGGTGACCTAGAAACTTAGTGACGTGGCCCACTGTAAAAATAAGTTTGACACCCCTGCAAGTTAAATAAACAGAATTACTACAAGATCAAACCGTGCACCCAGGAGCTGTGAAGTGGCGATACTGCGGTACACAACAGTTCCAAACTAATACATAAAGCTGGCCCAGAAAGGCAGGATCAAAAATATGTGCATATTCAGACTTTTTGGAGAAAGTGGCAACTGCCTGGGCATCATGGACAACACTGTTCAAAAACACAGTACGCAGTCTCAACAACACTTCCAGCCAAAGACTCAAACCACTGAAGAACGATACAGAACACAACAGGAGATTTTTACAGGAGATTTCGCCCTTATCCAGAGCAACCTACATTAATTTTTACACAACTGAGCAATTGAGGGTTAAGGACCTTGCTCAAATGCCCAACAGCGGCAGTTTGGTGGTACTGGGCCTTGAGCCCCAGTTCCATTTCAAACCTATAAAAGTTTTAAAATTACACAAATGTCCACACACTATAAACTATAGACTTGTTTTTTTTAAATTACAAAATGGTTTGGAGTGAAAATGAGAAGAAAAGTGTGTTATTTAGAAAGGCAGATTCTTTGAAGTCACTTCACTCAAAAAGAGAAAAAAGAAATAATATTAATAATTCTAATGATAATCTTCATGCGCTTGTTCTGGGGTAGGGTCATGGGGCAGCAGCCAAAGCAGTGAGGTCCAGACGTACCTCTCCCCAGCCACTTCCTCCAGATCTTCCGGGGGGGAACCGAAGTGTTCCCAGACCAGCCCAGAGACGTAGTCCCTCCAGGTAGTTCCACGATAGTTGGAACACACTCTCTGGTCCCCTTTCTTAAAAGGGGAACTACCACCCCGGTTTGCCAATCCAGAGATACGGCACCCGATGACCACGCGATGTTACAGAGACGTGCCAACCAAGACAGTCCTACAACAACCAGAGCTTTGAGGTATTCAGGGCGGATCCACAGAAGGCGTGTTGGTGGGATTGAGGAGGTCCTCGACGTATTCCTTCCACCTTCCCAACATCCCCATTCGAGGAGAGCAGCTCCCCACTTCCACTGTAAACTGTGTTTGTGGAGTACTGCATCTCCCTCCTGAGGCGCCGGACGGTGGTGCAGAACCTTTTTGAGCCCAACCGTCATTTTCCAGGCCCTCACCAAACTCCTCCCACACCCGAGATGGTGCTTCGGCGACAGCCCATGCTGCAGCATGTTTGGCCTGTTGGTACCCGTCCGCTGCCTCGGGAGTCCCACAGTCCAAAAGGACCTGATAGGCCTCCTTCTTCATCTTGACAGCCCACCTCACAGCAGGCGTCCACCACCTGGTTTGGGGGTTGCCTCCACGACAGGCACCGATGACCTTCAGGCCACAGCTCCGGGTTGCTGCCTCAATAATGCAGACACGGAATATCGCCCATTCGGACTCTGTCCCCGGCCTCCATTGGGATGTGGTTGTACCTCTGCCGGAGGTGGGAGTTGAAGGCCCTTCTGACAGGAGACTCCGCCAAACGTTCCCAGGAGACCCTAACTACACGCTTGGGTCTCCCAGGTCTGGAGGGCGGCCTCCCCCGCCATCGGAGACAGCTCACCACCAGGTAGTGATCGGTCGACAGCTCAGCTCCTCTCTTCACCAGAGTGTCCAGAATATGCGGCTGCAAGTCCGGTGACACGACTACAAAGTCAATCATTGAACTGCGGCCTAGGGTGTCCTGGTGATATGTGCACTTATGGACACCCTAATGTTCGAACATGGTGTTCGTGATGGACAAAAGTCCAACAACAAAACACCATTCGGGTTCAGATCGGAGAGGCCATACCTACCAAGCACACCCTTTCAGGTCACACTGTCATTGCCCATATGGGCGTTGAGGTCTCCCAGGATGACGAGAGAGTCCCCAGGGGCACACCCACTAGGGACTCCAAAAAGGGTGGGTATTCTGAACTGTTATTTGGTGCACAAGCACAAACAAAGGTCAGGACCTGTCCCCCCACCTGGAGGCGGAGGGGGGCTAGCCTTTCCTCAACCAGGGACAGCCCCAACATATGGACACCGAGACGGGGGGGCAACAAAGATGCCCACACCAGCTCGCCGCCTCTCCCCATGAGCAACTCCAGAACGAAACAAGGTCCAGCCCCTCTCGGGATGGGTGCTTCCAGAGCCCAAGCTATGTGTTGAGGTGAACCCGACTAGATCTAGACGGTATCTCTCAACCTCACGCACCAGCTCAAGCTCCTTCTTACATATACATATATATGTGTATATACCCTAGTATATAATACTACACCTTAGTACCTTAGTGTATATACCCTAGTAATTGTTCATGCAACAGTTGACAATAAAGATCTCTGACCTTAATAATAATAATGATGATGTCCTAGGTTGAAATCCTAGGTTAGGTTTGGATCCTAACATTGATTCAGAGGTCTGATGTATATGTTTGTACAGGCTATAGTCAAATTTAAAGTCTGGAAAGGTAACAATTTAAAAAGTTAAAACTCTGCGTTATATCCCTGTGATGACGTAGAGTGACGCAATGCACTAAAGCACAAGACCTTAAGTTACAAATCCTAAAGGTTTATCAATATCATCATTCACCTTTAAAACATTAAACACTGTTTACTAAACATTAATCTTACAAAACCACACAGGAGCAACACTGTATGTACCACTAATAATAGCATGAAAGCACACTACACCAGTAAACACTTAAACACTATCATATATATCACAACACTGGATGTGTACCTTTGTTTTTAAATCCTATTCAGTACAGTAGTACACAGTACTACATTAACTTACCTCTGAGTATTTGGCGACCAGCTTCTCTATGTTTTCTCTTTCTGTCTCCCATTCGCGTTTCTTTTTAGGCCGTTTTGTTTGTGTCCTGCTTCCGCCATGTTTCTTCTTCCACTTCTCAAAACTCTTCACTGGGTCTTGAGGAAGGTTTTTCTTCTCTTTTCCCTTTTTTATTCGCATTTTCTTCGCAATGCTGCTTCCTGTGTAAATACTCAACAGTTAAACTCACTTCCTAAGGTACGACATGTGGAGGAAACATTGTTCTGTTCCTCGTGACCTATGATCACTGTGGAGAGGAATGAGCGCTCATTACTGCCCCCTGTCGGAAAGGAGTAACGGAAATCTGGAATCCCGGGTTCGAGTACCGGGGTTCAGAGACCGCATTTCTGAGTGGAGTTTGCATCTTCTCCCCGTGCTTGTGTGGGTTTCCTCCTGGTGTTTTTTTATTTTTCTGAACTGCAAACAAAATCATTTATTGGGCAGCATGGTGGCGTTGGTGGTTTGCATGTGCACCTAACAGCCGGAAAGTCACGGGTTCGAGTTCCAGGCTCTGCAAGGGCATTTCTGTGTGGAGTTTGCATGTTCTTTCTGTGCATGTGTGTGTTTCCTCTGGGTAGTCCGGTTTCTTCCCGCTGAACTGCACACAAAATTGCCTATTAGGCGGCACAGTGTTGTAGTGTTTTGCACTTCTGCCTCACAGCAGGAAGGTCATGGATGTGAGTCCTGGGCTTGATGAGGGCATTTCTGTGTGGAGTTTGCATCTTCTCCCCGTGCTTGTATGGGTTTTCTCCGGGTTTCCTCCGACAGTCCAAAGACACGCACATTAGGCTAATTGGCTGTTCCAGATTGCCCCTAAATGTGAATTTTTATGTGCGTTAGCCCTGTGCTGGTCTGGAAAGCTGTGTGGCCTGCCTTCGCCCAGTGTTGGCTGAGATTGGCTGCGGTACAAGTAATTTATCATAACCAGGCTACCTTTCTGCATGCTTGAAAGTGGAAGGAAAACTCCCCCGAAGAAGGGAAGAACATGCAAATTTCCACACAGACATTAACCTGTTAATAGGGGCTCTGGAGTTCTGAGGTAACATCTTCCTGCTGCACTACTGTACCATCCCAAATGACTATTGTTATATATTTTGGAGTACTGTATGTACAGTATATTACAGACTATTTGCAATAATCAAACCGAAGAAATCAAAATGTAAAAAAGAAAAAAATCACTTTAACATTTATTCAAATTATTACTTAAAATTCCTGTTTGGAAGTGCCTTACGTTCTTGTCCTAACAGCTGATTTCTAATATGTATGTACAGTGCCTTGTAAAAATATTTTTTATATCCCTTGAAATTTCCCAATTTGTTTCTTGGAACTAAAAAAAAAATTATAATTCAGATTTGTATATTCTACATGGGAATGGTGCAGTCTGATTGGTCCACTATCTGGAGGTTAAAAGACATTATTCAGAGTGGATAATGTTTGAATCAAAACAATGATTTTTCTTGTGTTTTGGAGTCGTATATGCTAAAATTTTGAATAAGTATAAACACACGGTTACCCAGTGCTTAAGCTCTTTTGACAGTGCCTTGCCACCCATAGTTGATTGCTTGCTTTCAGTTACAACACACCCCACCCCAAAACTGGAAAATGTTGCCATTCTAACTTTTCAATGGCTGTTATACTTTGCATACAACTGGACAAATATTTATGTGTGTGTTCATTTCAGGCTGCAAAACAATAACATGGAAATATTTTGAAGGGGTGTGATTCTTTTCTATACTAACTGTATATTGTTTAAAAAAAAAAAAAAAAAAGCACTGCATGAATAAAACTTGAATTGAATGTTGCTCTTCACATTGTTTATTTGCTATCCGAAATCCAACTGTTAATAACAATCACTAGTAGGAATGTTATCTGAGTTACGTGACTGAAGTTTCAAGTACAACGCTGAACAGTACATGAAATCATATACAACTAAAAACAAAGCAAACTTGGAGTAAAGCAAAATCCTCTTTGCGAATACAAACATTTCTTTTAAACATTCATAAAACACTGATCATATAAAATCATATCAAGCCTCTCTCTCTCTCTGAAATATAAACATATTTACATACAAATGTAAAACGTAAAAACAACACTCTAGTACAAATCTTATTTATCTCGATGACCTTTTTACCGGTTCTGATACAATTCAGTCCAGGCACAACCTGGTTCTCCTCTGTAAACTCTGCTACAGTTTCCAAATCAGTGCAATATAATTATAGCTCCGTACTGTCACTCATAAACTGAAAACTTTAAATAACAAAGATGTGTATGGATGGTTTAGGAGAGGCAGACATACTGAGCATTGATATTTTTTATTTGTGCCATTCAGTGGTAGTCTTAAAGCAATCTTAAATCCTGTGTTTCCCAATATGTGGTTTTTTTTATGTTTCTTCACTCCTTCCTATGCAATCAATGTTATTATCCTGTACAACTCCAGTTCAGTTACAACACAAGTAACCAAGAGTGAGTAAAATAAGAGTGTCCATTATGCAGTACCACTCAAATTTCAAAGGTGCACTGATTGCTATTTTACTACCAACAATGAACTCGAAGACCCAGAATACAATGCAGTAACACCAGTGCTGGAGGAGGGATCTGTTAACTGTGACATTTTTAGCTCTTATTATTAAACAATATGTGAAAAACGTGAGGTGAGAAATAAGGAATAGGGCAAGGGAATATTTGAGGCATTGGTCCAAGTAGTCCTTTTGTTTAGTTTGTTCAGACTTTTCTGGCTGCAAATCTGATTAGCCACCTAACAAAAGTCCTCCTGTGTTAGACAGCTATCTGGAAGTTGTTTGAACAAGGGATAAGTATGAATCACCTCTACCCCTCTACAGCTGTGTTCTCTGTTGAGTGGATAATATGATATGATGATGTGTAAAAATTCAGGAACAAGAGGTTTACATTAAAGGGGCTCTGTCACGGCTATAACATACATGTGAAAATGTACATTATGAAAAAAAAAACAGGCAGCAACTCACTCACTCATTTGCTAAACCACCTAATCCTTTTAAGGTCGCTGGGAGGCTTGTGCCTATCCCAGTGGCAAAGGCGGAGTACACCAAAAGCTTGCCAGTCCATCGCAACATACACACAACCATTCACACTCACACCTAGGAGCAATTTGGAACAGCCAATTAGCCTAACGTGCATGTTTTTGGATTGTGGGAGGAAACCAGAGTAACCGGAGGAAACCCACGCAAGCACATGCAAACGCCACACAGAAACACCCGATTCTGGCAATCGAATGCAGGACCTTCTTGCTGTGAGGCGAACGTGCTAACCACTGCACCACCGTCCCCCCGACTCCCCGTGACAAAGCCATGCTTGTATTTGCTTTTTTGGTTCTTATTTACAGCATTATGGCTTTGTTGTCCTGTTCCTGTTTTTCTCCCGGTATCCCCACCTTGCTGTTTATTCTGTTTTGCATTAATAAAGCTTTTTTTTTTTTTTTTTACAACAACGACCCCGTGACTGCTCCTCCAACAATAAAACTGTAACGTAATAGGCCTAGTATTTACTAGACATATCACACTACATTATACAGACTCTTCATTGATTGGGGGAAAAACAACTGCAGCTACCTGTGGAGGTATTGATATTGATCTTTCTGCTAAATTCAATACTCTTGACATTATGTCGAATGATGATATGTATAGCTAAATCACGATAGTGATAGTCTCTTAATATTATATCACCTGGCGCGAACATTATGTATGACATCCTTTAATAAATAGAAGAACTGTAATCTTTTTTGCAATTTGTCTGTCTGCAAACTGCTGCAGTATATCAGCTATGAACCACTCAAGGACATGCTTATAGTGGAAAATAATCAATTCGGGTGGTAATAGTAAGTCCGTTTGGCCGCATCACACCACCCTATCATCGATCATTTGTCACCCATAACCACATAATGAACCTTAATGCTCCAAAATTAGTTTTTTCAAATAAATTCATTATATTTAAGATTATTTTTGTCAAAATTTGTCCGATATATAAAACATTTGGGTCATTTTAAAGTTGGGAGTGTGCTCTATTTGTATATGTGCATAGCTCAAAACATCAGTTTGTGGTGATTGGACACTTTTTTGTATAACAGCTTATTTTTTAAATATCGCCCACCTGTTTTCTCTGCTTGTTTCCTTGCAAAGTCATTCATAAAAGGCAAATCACTGTTTGTATGAACACAAGCCCATTTTAATCACTCTTGGTATTGAGAAACACTTGGATTAGACCTTATGTAGATGGTACTAAAACAGCATGTTTAGTATCTTAACCTCACTTTGGTCCTGTAAAACTCAGTGCTTGGGTGGTGGATCAAGAAACAGAAGTAAACAGAATTTCATTATTTGTTATTAGAATCTTGATAGACTACATGTGAATACACATTTTTACAAAGTAGGCTTGAAAAATTGCGATATTGCTGGTACGGGCCTGGCCTTCACTGAAGGCAGTGTATACCTTTAACTTTACACACTTCTTTTAATGCGATATCAGCGAAACTGACACCGTGATATCATAATGTATGCAAAATTGCTTTAGAGGATCAAGCTGTAGGCAGCTGGTGTATCCAATGCTTTACCTTATTCCTTCAGTGTCAATAATTATTGATAATCTAAGCTGGATAATGTGAACTGGGTTTGGCTTTAATTCTCTATCAATTTAAGGCAGAAAATCTACACAAGCCCTTCTAAATATCTTTAAACGTTCAAATTATACCCCTCTCTGTTCACTTCCTCTACATGCCATAATAATACAAACACACACACCTGCTTAGAAACTCTTTCCACTGCAAAAAAGGGGGGGATAAAATCTCTGGCTCTTCATCTATAAATGACAAGACTCAAGACAATAAGCTGTTTAAAAGCCTGAACAGAAGTTCTTATGGTCACAGTGAAACACTAATTTGACACTACAGCTGTCTGCAGTATGGTAAGGAAAAGCTCCTCAGATTAGTCGCTGGCGACAAGCCTGGTTTTCTGCAGAAGGCTGTTCTGAGAACAGAATGGACAGGGACATGTTCCGAACATCTAATTAACCCCCGGGTGTCCCCTCTGTTGTCCTGCTTTCACACGACTCACAGAAAGACAGAGGTACACAGAACAGGAGGAGGGACTGGGTTTGTTTTTTTCTAATTCCGAGTGAGAGAGCTGAGCATCTGTACATCTGGCACAAGCACATTTATTCTGACAGATTGGCACAGTTCATCCTTCCCATCACATCTGATCCCAGCGGGGCTTTTCTCAGGCTTCCTATTAAATCCTGCAAATAGACAAAAAAGAGACAGGGTGTAAAACAGTGTGAAACTAACTGTACTCTAGTGCAGTGCAATGATGTGCACGCAGCTCTAAAACTTTCAGCATGTTAAAACGAAGCTCCAGCCATAATTCATTTATAGTCTATTAATTACAAAAAAGTATATTCCCTGGGGGCACCGTCCATAGTGGTTAGCATGTCTACCTCACAACAAGGTCCTGGGTTCAAGTTCTGGGCTCGGCGAGGGCGTTTCTGTGTAAAGTTTGCATGATCTCCCTGTGCATGGGTCTCCTCCGGGTACTCCGGTTTCCTCCCACAGTCCAAAGGCATGCACATTAGGCTTACTGACTGTTCAAAATTGCCCCTAGGAGTGAGTGTGAATGGTTGTGTGTGTTCGATGGTCTGGTCAGCTGTTCAGGGTGTACCATACCTTTGCCCAATGTCGGCTGAGATGGGCTCAATTTCCCCGCGACCCTAATGAGATTTATCAGTTCGGCAAATGAGTGAGTGAGTAAGAGTGTACGTTGTTTCCTGCATCATATTTTTAGGCAGTGCTTTATCTTAGTCAGGATGGCAGTGGGTTTGGTGTCTATTCCAGGAAGGAATACACCAAGGATAGGAGGTCCAGCCCATTAAAGCATATCGTTCACACACATTCACACACTCATTTACAACTAAGGGCAATATATTTTATTAGTATATACTACACGGGATCTGATTGGTCCACTGTCATAGGCTTTTAAAAATATTATCTTGACTGGATACTATTTGAATCAGAATGACGGACACTCATGATTATCACTCTTTAAAAAGTAAAAATAAACATACAAATCTTGTTTTAGTTTGCTTTTTTGTGTTTCTATGTAGTATATACTAAAAAACTTTACAGAGCACAGTTTACTTATGTTATACATGTAGTATATACTAAACTCTGAATGAGTATGCTAAAAAAATGCCTTTGGCCTACTTCTGCAACTCGCTTGCTAGCTTGCTTTTCTTTATGCTTATGTGTAGTACTGTGCTCAGAGCTCATCTGTCATGATTTTAGAAATGTAAAAATTAAACCATAAAAATCTCATTTTTTTGCTTATGTTACTGTGTAGTACATATTAAAATAACTATTCACCTTAGGCTTGGTGGATGTTGCCGAATTGGATAGACTATTCAGTGTCATACACATCTTCTTCAGCAAATAATTATTAAGTTTGGCCAGTTCACCTACTGGAATGAATGTTTTTGGGAAGGGGTTGGAAAGTGGTGATGCCTGTAGAAACCCACATGGGCATGGTATCGACACACAAGCAGGAACCAGAGTTCAGGAAAAACCTTGCTGTAAGGCAGCATTGCTTACCTGCTGCACCACCATGCCACAGCTCTTTTCAAAACAATATATTGGTGATGGTGTTTACAGAATAATGTATGAAATACTATTAAAGTATATGTGTGTGATGTGTGTGTATTTCCTGTACCTCCCCTCGCCATGATCTTCCTCCACCCATGCCACAATCTTGCCCTCCCAGCCGGGCACGACTGCGTCATCCTGGAACACCTGAGTGATACGGTCATATCGTATTTATACTATCTCTACTGTAATGATGACAAACATGTAGGCACCACCACATCGTAATCAATGCTACCACAAGGTGAATAAAATGATGTAAACTTACCTCTTCTTTCACAGTGCCGAACTCGGGGTCCAGAGCTTTAAAATGGTACCTGTAACTGCCCTCTCGATCTATTGCCACTTTAAAGTCTCGAAGGGTAATTTCTCCCAACCTGGCATCAACACACATGTAGGCAGAGATATAATACACCATGTACCTTAAAATATACTGCAGTCCTATTACTGTACAAATGAAATTCATGGCGCTTTGGTGTTGAAACTCTATTATTAGGATTTCTTTGTAAGCAATCACAACAATGTAATGACACATTAATTCTGAGACTTTTTCGAATTTGGAAATCAGCCAATCACATAACAGTAGTGCAATGTATAATATCCTGCAAATACAGGCCATTAACTTCTCTCAAAGCTCAAATAAATTAAATAGAAATATCCCAAGTGGAAAAGTATGACCTCAGTTGCACTGTCCTTGGTATGGTTGTTGATGCCAGACTGAGTGGTCTGAGTACTTTTTTTTTTTTTTTTTTTTTTTTTTTTTTTTTTTTTGGGGGTTGGGAGAAAAAAAAAAAAAACCCAAAGAGGCAAAGTTTGGTTTGTTGAAGTTTCATGTTGTCAGGATAACCTAAACCCCAAAAAGCC
>JBCNYH010000026.1:8940141-8977629 GCA_039654325.1 Tandanus tandanus
AGGACCTCAGGTGTACCGTTCTTGGGGTGGTTGTTGGGGTCAGACTGGGGGGTTTTGGGGTTTTTTTTTTTTTTTTTTTTTTTTTTTTTTTTTTTTAAGAGTTGGTGCACAAAACAAAAAACATCCAATGAGCAACAGTTTGGTTGGTGGAATTGCCCTGTTGATGAGTGAAATCAGAGAAGAATGGCCAGACAGTTTCAAGGTGACAAGAAGGCTTCGGAAACTCAAATAACTACGCTTTCCAACCATGATGAGCAGAAAAACATGTCAGAATGCACAGCAAGCTGAACTTTGAGAAGGATGGGCTATGATAGCAGGAGACCATATTTCTGTCAGACAAGAATGTTAATCTGTAGCTTCAGGCAGCACAGGCCCAGCAAAACTGAACAGCTGAAGACTGAAAAAATGCTGACTGGTTGTTTTTGTCCAACCTAAACTGTCCAGTTTCAATGAGACTATGCTCTCACAGGAGTATTTTTGCTTTGAAAAAAATATTGCAGCACTACAACTCATCTGAATTCACATCAAACCCCTACCGTGCTAAGACCCCTGGTCAAAATTTTAAACACAAGTGTGCCTCTGTCCACCCAGCAGTAAATATTGGAAGGTAACCTGCGATGAAATAGCATCCCATCTAGTAGGAGTTGAACTTCCAGTTGCTTCACACTACAGAAAGCGGGATAAGCTCCAGCCCGATCAGTCAGTAGACTCGTGTGTAAAAGCCCAACAGACTTTAGCTTACAATTCATGCGGGACTCCCTCTGCTATTTCTGGCGGTTCCTCTATGCCTTTAAGTACCATTTTGGCATAGCACTATCTTAAGCTTTTGCAGAAATACAGCAGGGGTGAACTGTTTTTGTATCCAACCAATCCAGGAAGTAGTGTTTAATAATAACACATTCTTTCGGCTTCCGGTGTTCAAATATAGACGTTTAGCATTAAAGAAAACATATAAGATAAAAAAAAAGGAATCATGTTGTTTGAGGTAGCTTAATACTAGGCTAATTCAGTAATATATAAACAACAGTGATCCCGAGAATCAATATGGCGGCCACTTGGGGAAAGCCTCAGCAATTGTGCAGAAACTGATGGAAATAGCTGAGAAAATCCTGAATGCCCCTGCCACAGATATAAAAGCAGTACCAGCTCCATAATGGCTCTCCCACCACTGAGGCATATTTTCAATTAATTGTTACGTCTGACTTGGTTGCCAAATCTGCCTGCAAAACAAGCCAGAAACACTAGACCAAGCACTAAACCTCTTCTAAACCATATGGCCTACACTTTCAATCCAACAGTGATGCAATGTTTCTTGCAACATTTAAAATACACATAATAATCTTTGATAAGGCAATAATAAAAATGCTGTATTTCCTCTCATAGTCTCCAGCATACACAATCCAGTAACACTCCTGTTTTAAACTCTCCCATTCTGCTCTAAGTAGCAGTGCAGAGTGTCTTAGTGCCCACAGAGCTTTTAGCTGCATGTTTGGGACAGTTAATGTCTCCATTTAAAATATACAGGGTTTTTTTTAATGTGGCAGATTTACTCACCTCTTAGGGATGTTGATCATGAAGGGTGTGAGCGAGCGGTCAGTAAAGTAAAGGACTTTGGTAAAGGATGAGGAATTAAGCACAGGGGTGCTGTGCGAATGGACCATTTCTGCAGTGAAGCACACAGACCAAAGTACACATGGCTTTAGCAATATAATCCAATAAAAGACAAACAAAAGCACTGGGAAAATGTCTTCATATAGAGCAAATCCCATTTACTGCAAACATAACAGAGTCTCCATCCAAATACATATACCTCCATACTATTTTACCGAAAAAGCCAGGATAAAGGATGTAGGATGTAGAATATCTGTAGGAATTCAACAGTAGTGAAACAGTACCTGGATGACCTACAAAAACTCTAGTTTATAAACGTACCACACTATGCTATACTACGGTATCCCATAATTCAGCTGTAGCCTTTAGGTAACTAAAGAAGAATTCCCCTGGGGGGAAAGTAATTAAAAGTAGGTGACAGATCAAGGCAAAGTTGGTTTTGAGGGTGGGGTGAGGTGGAGGGTAGGGGGTGAGGGAGTGTCAAACAAATGTCAAGCTTTACACATTCTGCTGTTCAAAAAACACCCCACAAAAATAAAATTATACTAAATACAAATTGTGTATCATCTTTGAGTATGATTAGCCTAAATTTTCATGCTCAAGTCAATGTAACTTAACACCTGTGAGGTAGGTTAGCTAACGCTATAAACATCTGGGATAAAGGGGCGCCAGCCTCCCCGCGACCCTAATCAGGATTAAGCGGTTCAGAAAATGAATGATAATGATGAATCTGGGTTAAAGGACAAGTAAGATGGTGCTGGAATACATCCAAAATGTGTGCTTACTTAAACACTACCAAACTTGTAGGACATACTACAGAGACAGCAGTGTAGTAGGCACGAGTGTATACAAAGTTTTAAGATAAAAATAAAAAATATTAAAAGTATGATATATTATTCTTTAACTAATAGAGAATTCTATCTTTGAATAACTTACTATAAGAGCACATCCTATGGTGTTTTATTCCTTAATTACAGCAGCACTGTGCTTTCTTCTTCTCTTATTTAAAAGGGAGACTTACTGGTGCTGGAGGGCCAGGACTCCCTGTCAGAGTGAGTGATCCTGTGTCCTGGAGACCTTGCCCTTGTCTGGAAAGAATTGAAAAGACATGCCATCCTGACTAAGGTAAAGACTCACATTTTTAATTTAAGTCTTAAAAGCTAATTAAAAACCAAATCATGCTACTGCACACTGTTTAAGGAAGCACTTGAGCCCCCACCTTCCTCTCCTGTCTAGTCCGTGACTCCAGTGTGTAGAGGCGGTCCATAAGGCTTGCCATGCCCTGCTCCAGTGTGTCCAGTGTGTGGTGCTGAGGGTCGTGGCCTCCGAAGCTATTTCTCAGACTGCGCAGAGCATCCCGTACCAACTGCAACTCCTCTGTCTGTCAGGAGCACGACAATTCATTAAAGCAGTTCTGCACACTTAAAAGTGATTTGGAGTTGTAAACTAAGTGATCCTTCTGTACTACTGTGATTAAATATCAATATTCTCTACTGATATTAATAATTTCACAAGAAATATAAATATATATATATAGGCTCCAGCCTATCTCAGCCAACAGGGGTGAAGGCAGGTTACACCCTAAACAGCTCGCCAGACCATCGCAGGGCAACACACACAACAGTTCACACTCACATCCACATCTAGGGGCAATTTGGAACAGATAATTAGCCCAATGTGCATGTTTTTGGACTGTAAGAGGAAACCGAAGAACCCAGATAAAACCCACACAAGTACAGTGAAACATATAAACTCCACACAGAAACCCATATACAGGATGAAATGTGAATACAACCATTACATTGAAGGCAAAATAAACTTAAAGAGTCATTTAATAAAACACACCTTTAATAAACTATTTGATAGCTGATAAATTTTTCATTATTAGTTACTTTAATGGCTTTATTCATGATGTAGGATTCAGCCAGGGCACTCACTCCTTTGTGTGATCGTGCTGTACTGAGCTCTGGTGTTGCTGGATGTGTGTAGCCGTTACTCGGAGATCCAGGAAGCTGAAACAAAAAAGAAAATAAACCTTAAAACTCCTGACTGCGTATAGCAGCAGGGTGAAAGTGTCCGTTAGTTGCTGTGGTTTAACCTCATCCTCGTCATGATCGGTCAGCTCCTGAAGAATCATCTGCTTGTGTTCCAGCTCCCTCTGCAGGTCAGCCTGAGTATTACACATAGTTACAGAACAACAGCTGAGGTTTGTAAGAATTGCCTGAGGTCTCACAAAGTGTGCGGTTTGGATTTAGAACATTAAAGTACATACCTGCTGGCTGTTGCTGTCTGTCAGCTTGCGTAGAGCTTCATCCAGTTTCAACTGCTGTTGCTGAAGCAGGCGATCCTTCTGTCCTAATTCTTTCTGCACAGCAATAGCAACAATTACAAGAATTCTTAAATTAATTTCTTATTAAATTATTAAAATAGTTTTTATTCCTGGACTATAAATACATGTGTATCATGCAGTGCTCTATTTATTACCTCTGTGAGAAGCATATGGATATTGTGTATTAGTGCAAATTGTACTTAGTGTACCTTATATTCACCGAGAAGCCTGTTCCTCTCTTCTAACTTCTTCTGAAGCTCTGCCTGAGGATTCGTAAAACATACTGATTAGCACACACCCCTACACCCGCCATAGTACAATGCCTTAAGCACATTCTACATGCATATGTACTTATGTAACATACTCACATTCTGTCCTTCCAGTTCATCACGGTTCATGCTAGTGCGTAGGAGCTCCTGTTTGAGCTGTAACACAGATGACTCCTGCACGGCCATGCGCTGCTGGAGAGCATCCTGCACACACAGCACAACATCAGCACATAGTGTTCTTTGTCATATTATTATATACTGGAACAGTTACTATGTGCAGCTAAAATGATGTTGCAGTTACAAGAAAATGTTTAGCTAAATAGAACACTTATTCTATTGACACCGACTGGATATGAGCAACCTCGCATTCTGACTGACCAAATTATTATTTGCACACATGAAACTTCATTCAATACAGTTTCTATACATCATGTTTTTAAAATTACATCCTCTATTGCTAACCGTCATTGTTTATACATACTTGAAGGTGATTTCTGAAGGCTGGCATGGCGCGACAGGTCATGTCGGGTAGAAGACCGAAACATCTCCTGCTAAATAGCAACTTCAAGGGCTTTAATAGTTTAGGGCCATTGAGTATACACTGGTGATTTAAGGTAGCCCCACAGAAAAACATTCACAGGAGGCGAGGTCAGGAGAACGGTATAAGATCACCCAATGATCTAAGCTGAGCCTGTTGCTCTAAAGTTCTCAACTCACTGCAAGATGGTCTTCCAATCTGAAATACTTTGGTTCTGTGGAATACTGAAACGTCTTTGAAAGGCCCTCTGTGCCACGATCATGAAACGCTTGCTTTTGAGGCACGCTTCGACAGCTAACAAACGATGTGCTCCTGACCTCGCCATGTTGGCGACTGAGGATGGTTAGGGTTGGGCTTCCAACAGGCCTTAGAACCGCCTCTCCAGCCTCACTTGTTTCATGTGTGCAACTAATAATTTTATTATCTTTAAAAATATAATTATTTACCTTTGAACTGTGGGAGGCTTTATATATATATATAATGTAAAAAATAAATTATTAAATAAATACATAAAATGTAAAAAAACATTTTTTTTTTAAAAAGAATTCAATGTTTATTCTTCCACCAAGCGAGACTTTTTGGCCTACTGCAAGGGAAAGACTCGATGCTATTCTACCATTCTCTTCTGCTAAGAATTTGTTAAGAATGTATATTTTATCATTTTTAAGAATAGAATTCAACAAAAAAACAGTTATTCCACTCCCTCTCATTTGATATGACTACTAGTTTGGTGAATAATTTAATCACATATACAGGTGCGAAAAATCTGGGGCAGCCGTAGCCTAATAGTTTGAGAAGCGGCTTTGGGACCGAAAGGTCCCCCAAATTTCCCCCAAATTCTACATGAACATATTGTCACTTAGGACATTTAATAGCAGAAAATGACCACTGGTCAAAAAAAACAAAAATGATAATGTTTTCAGATCTTGAGTAATGCATAAAATTCAAGGTCATATTTAATTTTAACCACCACAGTACTAACACAGGAACTTTGGGTGAGTTCAGAAATCAATATCTGCTGGAATAACTCAATTATTATTATTTTTTTAACTTTGTTCCACTCCTGGCCTTGTTTGATGGCTTGTTTGTTTGATGGCATTTTGTACACTCTGCATATATTAATAACAATGAAAGAACATTATTTATAAATTAGTGATCCCACAAGTGATCCCAGCCTGATTACCATATAATTGTTACTTTTAATTAATTAATTTGTTTTTTAAAACTTCTTCTACACTCTAATGGCATAAGAGTTATGCAGCAACTACAAAAAGTGTTGAATCTAATTGACTCACTTTGACTCCTTGTAAGTTGCGCGTCTCCTGCTTGTACTTCAATAGGTCCCTCTACAGGACAAACAGATTTCATAAAAACAATAAGAACCGCAGAGAAGGAAAGCCATCTTAATGTGCAAAGCTGCATAAAAGACAAACAATAAGCATCTGTTGATATATACTACATTCACATGGTTCATAGTGAGATTGGAAGTAATAATCTTCACAGAACAGGACAGGATTCCTGAAAAAAATGGCTGTAAAAGCAAGTATATTACAATACTACTGCAATTAGGGTACAACAATAAAATTCTACCTTTAGCTCTAGACTCTCCTCCATACTTTGGTCAAGACGACTGCGAATAATTACCTGTTAAAAACCACAGAAAACCTAATTCACCTGCAGAATAAACACACTGTGCTGAAAAAGAAAACCGAACAGAAGCTGAATGAGGCAGAAACTGAGCTGGAGAGAAAAGCAGGTGAACCGGGAGGAATGGAAATAGATACCTGCTCCTCACACTCAGACAAAGCAGAACTCACCACACAGTAACCTGATCTAACTCTAGAACCGACTGAGACAGAAAGCTAATAAGTATGTGGGAGAAAAACAGGAGGAAGAAATGTAAAGGAGTTTCCTACAACAATTAACTGAAACAGTTGCTGAAACAAGTCAACAACACAAAACAGAAATGTCAGGATTCTGAGAAGAAAAGAAAAAGCCTGGTGTTAAAAAGTCATACCAGTTGTTGCTCGGCATTTTCCACTCCCTCTCCTAAACTCAATGAAACATCCTGCTCATCGTCAGGCAAAGAGCCGTGGAGAAGCAAAGCCTGTAAACACCCCGCACCACACACACATGAATTCTTTTTAAGGATACACTTTTAGAACGATTTTTTCCTAAACAGCATTCATTTACAAGTTATACCACCATACTGCTTCTGTGTCGCCTCGATGAATGTGGCCATGGCCAATGTTATGTTAAGTTAATGTTGAAGAAAGGACTGATTTCTATTTTGTACATTACTAATGGAATAACATAAACGTTAAAATCGTAAAAATCCTAAATCAGCCATGTTGATTGGACAGCTAACAGGCTCAATCCCACAAGCAAACTGCCCAACATTAATAAGAAACTACCCAATATGAGAAAGGTTATATAAAAATAACCTTTAACAAACAGGACTTTTATAGCTACAGCTTATACGCACGTATATGTGGGTATGTATGTATGTATGTAAAATATTTGGATTGAAAATGGAAACATAGATGGAAAAATTGGCGGCACGGTGGCGTAGTGGTTAGCATGTCTGTCTCACAGAAAGAAGGCCTGGGTTCGATTGCCGGGCTCGGGTGTTTCTGTGTGGAGTTTGCTTGTTCTCCCTATGCTTGCGTTGGTTTTGTCCGGGTACTCCGGTTTCCTCCCACAGTCCAAAAACATGCACAGTAGGCTAACTGGCTGTTCCAAATTGCCCCTAGGTGTGAGTGTGTGAATGGTTGTGTGTGTGTTAGCCCTGCGATGGCCTGGCGAGCTGTCCAGGGTGTATCCTGCCCTCGCCAGAGTCGGCTATGATGGGCGCCAGCCTCCTCGCGACCCTAATTAGGATTAAGTGGTTTAGAAAATAAATGAACGAATAAATGGATGGAAAAAGTTGGAATTTTTAAGCACGTACATACATACATATACATATACACATACACACACACGTGTGTGTGTGTGTGTGTGTGTGTGTGTGTGTGTGTCACATTTATCAGCTATGGAAATAAATATATTAATAATATATTATAAATATATTCTGTATAAACATGGGGACAAAAAAGATTAACCAAAAATATCACCAATATGAACTAAACACTATGCTTAGATTCTGTTTCCTGCATTTGATTCCTTATTTTTATTTTTCCACTCTGCATCCATAAGCTCAGTTCTAAAAGCTTTGTCCGGAGGTAGGATTGGAGTCACTGTTATTTCAAGCTTCACATATTTATTAAGAAAAAGTGAGGAACACTGGTCACCTGTAAGCTTGACACCATTCTCCTGGCCTCCACCATCTCATTCTCTAACTGCTCCTGCTGCTGCCACAGTTGCTCTTCCCAGGCCCAGTTACTCACACACCTCCCATCATGCTCCTGGGGTGCTCCTGGGCCACTTGTTATACTGTCTGTGAAGCAAGTTAATCTGGTACATTAATACCTCTGAAACATCAATCACGATTGTTAAAAAGACAAGTACAAATAGAAGAACCTGATTTACCTTTGGTGTGTCCTAACTGGATGCTGAAGAGTTGTCCCTTGTCCTCTGAGATGTTGGTGTAGTCTTTGGGTGTGTTGTTGGGACTGGAGCTACTCATGCTGAGAAGAGAGAAGACTCCAAGCTTACCATCCAAAATGTTTAAATTAAGTTAGATGGCTCAGCAGCAATATTACGTCACTATAGCTACAGTCATTTCCTATTACATAATATATTAATTGTACACATTAAAAACAATTACATTTACTCCTGGACACATACATTCATGCATAATATAACCAGCAGCACAATGTGTGTATTGCTAGGTTATGATCTACATCTACTGTATTATTAACCAAAATCCATCTGTGGCTAGGAATAATTACTTCTATCTACTTAATACATGAAAGGAAAAATCCACATAATCAACATGTTATCTTCAGTGTTATCCAAGATGTATTTTGAAATTGCATTTTGTTTCTTAAAACATGTTTCATCTACACATCTGTTTTCAATTTGATTAATAGTTTGCTTCCCACATTGTTCCAGTAGGGATTTAGCCTTAGCCTTGGTTGGCACTGCTGAGCCTTTTACCCTGTTCCAGGTGTGGCATCTCCTCATCTGTGAAGCATTGTGCCAATACCATCACCAACTCTACCATGTCAATCATCTCGTAGATCACAAACTAGGCATGTCGAATCTGCTATGACTGAATGCAGCTGTCGTGTATGTAGCTGCCTTACATTCTCCACTACTTCACATTGGATTTCTCATTAAAGGAAATCAGTCGCCTTAACATCACCTGAGAGGGTGAACACATCAAACCCTGCCATAGTTGACCACAGCATGCAAATTCAAGACTGAAATACCTACTTGGACGTCCCTAGGTCCAGCAGAAACTGCATACTGCACATGTGTGGTGCCCCATGTAACACCGCACAGCCAAGGTCTGCCCCTTCCATATGTAGCAGTGGTGCACATTTTACGATTTGGCCTTATAAAAACACTCAAGTAGTAAATTAACAAAATTGTCTATGTAGACATATTAAGGCATCCAAGACATAGAAAAACTCTCAAGGTGTCTTTTTCAACAACATTTTCAGAATTTCATGAACAATTTCCACAATAGACCACAGCACAGCTGGTGTCTAGATTTTGTTGGTTCTTGGAATGTTTGTAACCCAGCGAAAATAAACAACCCTCGTATAGAATGTGTTAACAATCGTATAGCATTTGACAACTTGTTCCCCCATAACATCCAATGACATGGCACTCCATAATGCTGCGCTGAGAATAGTCCACTAGTTTGTGGTCCAGTGGCAATTTCTTACTATGAATGGACAAGGTCAACTGGGGTTCCTCAACAGATGAGCTACCACAAGGCATTTCTAAACATACACAGTGACCTCTATCTAGGCATACGTGATAAATGTGAGCAATAAAACTGTGTGCAATGCTGGACTATGCTGAGTTACAGAAGCCAACATCCATAACATTAAAAGCATTATGACTGCTGAGAGGTGAAGTGAATAACATTGATTATCTTGTTATTGTGGTACCTGTCAAGGCGTGGGATGTATTAGGCAGAACATGAACAGTCAGGTTTCGCAGTTGGTGTGTTGAAAGCAGGAAAATGAGCATGCGTGACTTTGAAAAGGGGATGTACCGCACCAGCAACTCATTGTATATAATGAGTACAACACATAACTTTATTGACTATGTTTTGCAATCTTTATTTCGCTATAGTAAGCAAAATAATGATGTAAACTTTTGTGCTTATAAAGTTGGCAAATAGACCAAAAAACTAAAAGGGTACCTCTGGTGAATTAGTGTTATATGCTTCTTAAAACGATTACTAATCACATCAACGGTTCCTTCCGGCAACATCAGTCCATGCCTGTTTTTTAAAGTGCGTACAAGTATTACGACTCTAGGCATGCTCAGGGACATGTTACCTTTCCGATGACTGTTCCAGCTGGTAGTGACAAGAACTCGTTGGATTGGCTGGTCTACGTGACTGACCCGTGTAGCGTAACACATTATCATTATCGTGGAAAACATTTCTCTTTGTTTCTAAACCAACTGACAACAGGAAAGCTGAGTTGGCAAAACGTTAGCTGCATAAGCCATTTTGGACCTACAACACACATCTCTGGCAGTATTTTTGTCCTCAGAGTCACTAGAATGTGACGTCTCACTGTCTCCACAAGAGATAAGTGCTAACCCCTGCAGCTCAGCCCTCGCTAGTAATCCACGGGATAAAATTACCCGTTTTGTGCTTTTTATGGTCATTTATGTTAAAATAGCATCTGTATCGCTTAAACATATTACATACACACAAATTATGCTGTAAGGATGACCAATACTGGTACTCTTTATTTCTGGATGCAGGTAGAAATTAACCAACTTTTGAACAAGTACTTCAATGTTTCACAGGTCTTCTCTGTGCTGGCAGTTGTGCAGTAGGGAGGCGTCCCAGATCTGATTGGGCTGTGAAGTAGTGGCTCTGGCAGGCCCTCCAGACCCAGCAGTACTACACTCTAATCTCTGCTCAGTTCTCCATGGACTAGCTGCCTCTCCGCCCACATCAAAGCAGCAGAAAAGCTTTCTCCCAGTCTCTCTGATCCTTATTCAGCATGCTCACATCCCACAAAAGTCAGAACCAACTGCTCCCTTGATCAATACTCCTCGTTTCTAAATTCCCGGTAAAGGGATGAGTTACATGTAATAACCAACTGGACTCATTCGCCAAGAGCCATTCAGAAAACAAGTGAGCTAAATAACCTCTGGAGATTGTTAGATCTTGTTGAACAGTGAGCTTCTATGAAACGCGAGAATTCTCTTGGCTATTTTGACGGTACGGGTTAACCACTGCATCCTGCTTCAGTCTAGATGTGGCCTGTTTTGGTAGGCTACTTTAATAATAATGAAGCTAGAAATACCAAGCCAAAAGAAAATGTTATACTCTGAAACTACATCCATAGTTAATGCTACATCTGCCTAAAACCACCATTGGAAAGCAGTCCACTCTTTCTGACTTAATTAGTTTGGAATAAAGACAAATATGTTCTTCCTCCACTTTTATTTCTGTGGTTTGGTCAACTAATAATAGCAAAGCTTGTTAAGTTACAACTAACAATAAGGATCCAGTTGACCTTGTGTAGAAATTGGGCTCTATAACAAATTCCAAAAACTACCACATTATCCTTCTGGGTTTAATTTTTCCCCCTCAGGTCAGTGTCAGAAAATCCTGACTCTATTTAGTAGGCAGTAACCATGAGTCTATTATTTATACCTACTGTACGGATATGAGAAACCAGGATGTAACACCTGAGTACTTGAGTAACAAGTACTCAGAGAGTGCAAACCTCTTCCCAAGCTGGAGGAGGAAAAAACAAACAAACAAAAAAAACAACAACAACACAGCACCCCCTGCTGGGCCTACTGTAACACCACACTTCTAAAAACCTCATAGTGTTAAAGAATCAATTTAATCCGGATCAACTCCAAAATCTTACAAGACACAAGATACAGAAATTAATTTTCCTTTTTTTCACTACAACAATAACAATGCTGCAAAAAAAACCAGATGAGTAGTTGTTTTCTATTGTTGCTCCTCTTCGTGTGTGTGTGTGTGTGTGTGTGTGTGTGTGTGTGTGTGTGTGTGTGTGTGTCTTTGTGAATACAGGATTGCGGTACAGGACACTAAAGAGAGGAGAAGCACTGGCCTCTTTTGTCAATATTAAAATGCCCTCACTTCTGTTCACACACCCCACATTTGGGAACAGAGCAGAGCATTATGATGCTACGTAGTGTGAGGTTTGTGCGGTATGAAACAAAACACAATAAATCATCTTGATGAAATGTTCTCAATTGCTTCTCTATTTAGAAACCAAGCAGTCTGACAGTTGAAAATGTGATGTGTTAACATCACCAAGGGCTGACTCACTGTACATCACAAGGATAACACTGGATAAGAAGACAAGTAACTTGTTTGTTTTCATGCTCCTAAAATGGAACTGGAACGCATTATCCCCAGATCAATACCCTCCCCCTGAGACGAGCGTCACAAAAAACTTTATTTTTATTTATTTACTGTCACTCAAATCTTCTTGCATTTTCACTTTAGTTTATTCACTCACTCACTCGCTTGCTGATCCTATTAGGGTTGCAGGGAGGCCGGAGCCTATCTCAGCTGACAGTGGGTGAAGGCGGGGTACACCCTGAACAGCTGGCCAGACCATTGCAGGGCAACATGCACACAACCATTCACACTTACATCCACACCTATGGGCAATCAGGAACAGTCAAGTAGCCTAATGTATATGTCTTTGGACTATGGGAGGAAACTGGAGTATCCGGAGGAAACCCACGCAAACACAGGAAGAACATACAAACTTCACACAGAAACACCCAAGCCTGGGACTTGAACCCAGTACCTTCTTGCTGTGAGACGGACGTGCTAACCACTACATCACCATGCCGCCCTTATTACAACCATGCCAAGTTATAACGAAACCTGCAGTCTTGGGCAGATTTTTTTCAGGTTAATCCATGCACTTGTCACCATCATCCATTTGCACCTGGTGGAGGTACCTTGCACTCTATAAGTGTCCCTCAAGCATTGTATGTAATATTTATGAGTATATGTACTATTTCTTCATAGCATTCTTCTTCTCTGAATTATTCTAGCTGAATTTGTTCCATTCTGTATTTATATTAGTTACTTCTTTCTACATAACTAACCACAATCACCATAACTCTGTCATTAATCAGAACATCTCACATTACTAGACTGAAAAACCTTGAACAATGAACCCAGATAAATGCAGAAATGTTCTGAAGATCTTGAAAAATGATTATGTTCAGCATGACAAGACATTGTGTAATCCTGGCATTTCAAAAGGCCTGAAGTACAGATCATCATCTGAGAAATTCTGGATGTTACATCTCTAGGGTACAGTGCTTCTGACAAACATCCTCTTTTTTTGGAAATCCAAAACACATAAAAAGTATTTGGAAAAAAATGAATAATGGTTGCCCGTGGCTAACAAACCCATATCATGTGAAAATGTATCCAGTCTAGTACTCAAAAACAGCTTCATATTTGCTCTAGGAATGAAGTAAAGCATCCTTAAAACAAGCCTTTCTTACAAAATAAAATGCAAACATGATACACTTGTCACAGGAAATCACATCACATTTCTCTCCTGCACCATGATCAGGACATGCCTAGTTTAACATTTTATTCGAGATTAAAGGCAATCACTCCTATTTATTATTATTATTATTATTATTTTTTGGATATACTGTATTAATCCCACAAAAGAAATTATTGTCTCTGCATTTAACCCATCCAAAGTGATCACACGTAAACAGTGAGCACACACACTCGGAGCAATGAGTTGCCACACATTGGGGCTCCCGGGGAGCAGTTGGGGGTTAGGTACCTTGCTGAACGGTACTTCAGCCATGAAGGTGGAGGAAGGGAAGGTGAAACTCAAAACCCCCCGGCTGCCACCCATTTTTTCCTGCTGGCTCAGGAATCTTTAGGTCCCAAACCCGCTTCTTTAACCATTAGGCCACAGCTGCCCCCTAAAAGGTACATTAAGGTACTTTGCTACTTTGAAAAAACCTTATATACAGTATTATTTCTTTAGAAAATTATTTCTTTAGAAATTAATTTTAGAAAGCATGTACGCCTCCTTCTGTACACACACACACACACACACACACACACACACACACACACACACACACACACAATCCCCCTTGTCAGCCATAGATGCAATCTAATTCAGCCAGAAACCCTGAGCTGGTTATAAAACCCTAAGTCTAAACACAAACCATTCATACTCAATGCCACTGATCTGGAGCAACACCAAACCCAACACCCCTGCAAGCTGTGCATGAAGAGCACTACTCTAAACCAATACAAGTCAATTTCGTAAATGAGTTACAGGTGAAGCGTTTTGGTTTTTTGGTTTTTTTTAAAGATATATTTATTTAATTATTTTATTTTTTTTATTCATTTGGGGAGAAATTTTAGAGTTTCCAGATTTGTAGTTTCATGTCAAATTTAATTTGTTTTTGAACAAAAGTTTGCAGGTGGAAAAAGCATCCCAGCAGGTGGCGCTTCTGTTAGGTTAGTTTTAAAACAGTTTGTAGTCTTAAAGACTTGCTTTAAAGGAAAATAATCCGAATGAAACATATTTAATTTCTGCATATGCTGTGCCAAACAAAATGAAAGATTTGCAGATTGTGCAAATGAGAAATGCATGCACACCACGGTGACCCATGGCGCTTCCCACACAAAGACTAAAATTTTGACTTTCATGTGGTTGGACTGGACAGTCTCCTGAGACCTAGGAACCCTGGTCTAGCATCAAGTCATGAGTCAGTCAACATGCGATAGATCCAAATCTCTCACACTAAGCCCACGGACAGTAAGGAGGAAACTGGGAAAACTATGGACTGGAAAAGACTGGATAAACAGGATCATTTTTCCATACAAAAACTTTCAAGATGAACCCTCAACCCCAAACATAGCATACATTAAACTACTGTATTAATGTACCAGGCACCGCAAAGTTAACAGTTCCAACAAACCAAAACGTGTCAGCTCAGTACAGATAGATAAGTTACCACACATGACACAAAAAGGACACAAGATTCTTATTATTGCAAAAACAAAAAGCCTTTAAGATAAAAAAATGGCTCCCGTCTTGTTATTATGGACATATAACAAATGTAAATCACTTCCTGTGTAAATTGCTGTATTTATTCTAATAGATTTCTAACCATAGCACGAGGATAGCTGTCAGATGTATGACTAAAAATGCCTCAGAAACACTTCTGGTAAGAGTTGGCCTTAGTATATTGGTGTAGCGTTACACGTTATATTAGTATCACTATCTTCTTTATTTCAACAATAAAATTTTACTGCATTTCCCATACCATTTTTATGCAGAATTAAAAGCATATATTTATTTTAGCATTAAAAATCTGTGTGTAAAATGTGTATGGATCCCACAGAAAACTTTTATTAAGTATCCATGATTCACAAGTATGAATATGAACGACATTCCCTACATATTAATTGACAAAAACCTAAATACAGCTCCTGGTGAAGATGTAGATGTCCTAAATTGGTAGATAGGTTATGTGATGAACTGCTAATGTAAGCATGAAGCATTTCCTATTATGTAACCGTTCACACAGCAGGAAGCCCTGCGACTCTTAGAGGTTCCCACCAGGAAAACCATCATCTCTATATCTGTGCTTGCTGCAATCTGCGTTTGATATATCTGCAGTGATGGGGGCTCATTAGATACCGTACATTAAACAGTAATGATAAGATGCAATCACAGAAAGCCTGTTAAACCAAAGTATTTACATTTCAGCAATTGGAACTGGCACAAGTCCCAGAAATTTAGGCCTCTCTATAAAGCCAAACAGTGACGCTGATGAAAAGTGTTGACACGACAAAAAAAAAATCGGTGTTGGTCTAAATTAAGTAAAGGAAAGGAAGGAAAGGAAGCCTGGGTGAATAATCTGATTAATAAGCATGTTTACCCTACAGAAACCAAGTGACCCTATAGTTGTTTTTAAAACAGCGAACAAATAAGACATGATCTCCGGGATAGTGTCAGCCCCATATACAGTGCTAAAGTACAGACTCTGCAAGCAGCTGACACTGTTTAAACATTAACAATGTGCTGCGTGACCACTAAGAGACTATACAGAACAGTCAAGCACAGCACTTCAATCAGAATGCATGAGACAGCGACTTCCTACAGCCAAAGAATGCCGGCTTATTTTTAAAGGGTTTTAGCCAAAGCGATAAGCTGTGCCAAATCAAATATAGCGAGGCACGTCTGAACCGAGACATTCACACACTTCAATCTGAGATCTTCAGGAGTCACTTTATCCAAGGCTGTGTCACCTGTAAACATTTTACTGGATATTAAAACTGCCATAATCTTTTTAGGAAATACTGTCTGAATTATATAATGCACACTCTGTAGGGCAGGGGTGTCAAACTCCTTCACCGAGGGCCACATCCCAAAATCTTTAGGTCATCGAGGGAGGAATAATCAACATCTATTCAAAAAGGGCAACCACGAAATCTACATAGCAATAAAATTATTTGTTTACATATTTTCCTCTTTTCCTTTATTTGCTTTCCTTTTCTGAAAATGCTCGACATTGACAAGCTAGCTTGGAATTTTTCCTGAGTCATCAATGGCTAGCTGTTTACTTGAAATAGATTGGCTCCACCTAGTGGATGGATGATGAATTACATTTCATGGCAATAGTTGATGCAAAGAATGTACGATAATCATATACTTTAAAGGCTTTCGAGGGCCACATAAAATGAGTTGAAGGGCCAAATTTGTCCCGGTTAGCCTTGAATTTGACACTTGTTTTATATCACCTTAAAACTGAGTGCCACACATACACTTTATTTTGGCCCCACCCAGGAATATTAACACCAATCAAAATGTTAAAAAAGCCATAAAAAAGAAAGTTAGAAGGTGATGTTTCTTTTTGGCCAGCTTCAAAGTTTTTTTCAAGCGAATAAACCAGATTAAATATAATCAATTTCTACATACAGGTGTAATCCCAAAAAAAAGGGACAGAGTAAATAATGAAAGTGTAAGTATGTTTCAGGCAGACTGCATGTACTTCACATTAGAAATAAGTGTGCCCCACAGTGACCTTTTTTCACAGAAAAAAACTATAAAAGAAATATAAAAAGAAAGAAAAATATATATGTGTCCCTTTTTCAGAAATGTTGAGGTTTTCAGGATTTTACATGGCTGGACTGGAGAGTTTTCTGAGACCTAGGAACCCTGGCACAGAAACAAGTCAGCATGCAACAAATCCCGATTCCTGACACTAAACCCATGGATAATTAGGACTGGGAAAAATTTAAACTGGGAAAGACTGTAAAAGCAGGATCACGTTTCCATGATGACTCCTTAACCCTAAATTCTGTCGTGTCAGTTTATACAGCAAATTTAGTATATATTAATTGGCTTTATTAAAAGTCAAATTTTAATACTACTACATTTAACTTCAGAGCTTAATTTGTAATTTTGGACACCAGTGGAACACCAAAGTACTCCAAAAATCTCACAGGTCTTCAGGAAGCTGCTTCCCCACCTCCCCCTGAAACGCTGATTTTGAGTGTGGATGCCGGACGGCCTGTTTGGCTTCCTCCTCCCATTTATGGTCTGTCCGCGCTCTGTGCCTTATCTGTTATGACTGGTCGCCTTTTGACAACTGAGAGCTCCACAAGGCCAGCTAATCAGAAGGCCAAGCATTTCATGACACACTAGTGAGCCCACAATAAATAAAGAAAGAAAGAAAGAAAGAAAGAAAGAAAGAAAGAAAGAGGCGAAAACCTTGTGTTTATGGCGAGCCCAAACAGCCCAGGAGGAAAAGTTAAACATGAGCTAACTGCTTTATTTGACACGCAGGTGTAGTGTCGCCAAACACAGCAGTAGAAACAATTTATGGGTAAAAATACAAAAAAAAGGGAGAATATCTCCCCTTCATTATAACGGGTGTTTCTATTTGAAACTTTTTAATATTAGTTCAGTGCTGCATTATTTACTAAGTTCAACATTCAGTCTACTGCTAAAATATCATAGCTTATAATTTCCAGCCTCTAACTTAAAAAAAGGAAAAGAAAAAAGAAAAAAAAGAAAACTTTATCTCTGAATTTCTACCCGGGAATTAGGTTTGGTCTCCTTAATTCCAAGTTCAGCAAGTGACATCAATATAACATGGCTGCGTCCTGCATCAGCAGTAAACACAGTAGCACTTCTTACCTTTAAATGAGTTTATGTCCAAGTTTGGATCAAAGTACAGACATGATCGCTTGTTAAACATATAACACCAATTTACAGTTTACGGTTCTGAGGAGGAAAATATGCATTACTCATCACAGTTGCCAGCAAAACATGAATATGGCTGCATCCATGGTTTTTCCACAACTTGTATCATGAACACATAAAAGTAATGAATGAAACTTTTTGCTTTTGAGCACTGAATGCAGCATTTTGTATAATTACTCTCTTACATTCTTTCAAGGATGATCAGTGTTTAATGTTGAAACTTAATAATTCACTTTATACATAGCTCTTGATTATCACTATAACACAGTGAATTTCAGTGTCCTTAGTGCCACATTCTCATCACCTTACTGTGAATGCTGGTGTACCACGGCTAGCATTATATAGAGCACTTAATAGCAATAACCTCCTCCAAGCTCAGCAATCCCTCAGACAAACCAAAAAGTCAAAAATGGTCCTCTCTCACAATGTTAAAGAATCCTTTAAAAAAATTCCTAAATCTAATACAGTCTTCCTTGTCCAAAGCCTCAACTCTGGTAGAAATACCATAAAAAAAAAAAAAATCACATTTAACTTTTTGTAAATTATAAAACGTACACATCATCCCGTGCTGGGCCTGCTGGGTTTTTTTGTTGTTGTTTGTTTTGTTTTGTTTTTTAAATGCTAAAGAATCCTTTAAACAAATGAATGGATCCAGAATTCGGGTCATCTCCAAAATCTAATGAATTGTCCAAAGCCCCACCTCAAGTAGAATGTCATGAACAATCTGCACATAACTTTTTGTGTAATCCTGCTTTAGTCACACACAAACCGAGGGCAAAACATACCCTTCCGGGTAGAGGAAAATATGAATATTTCTTTACACTAATTAATTACACTATTACAACAATCATAGTGATTGCAATTGCACTAATATAAAATTACATATCTTTCATTTTGCTATATAAAGTTAGGCACCTAAAGTTGTGTCTAAAGTTTGCTTTGCATTATAGTTATGAGCCAAAGAGTAAAGGAAGCGCTTACCATTTAATCTGTTTAGCTCCCATCCTGGTCTAAGTCACTATCCAACTGCTCGGCTCATTCTCATCCATGTAGTAACTAGAAAACCACTTAATAGCATCTTTCTCACTCACGCTCGCTTCTTTAGGGTCCAGTCTGAGACCCATTTACAGACTTCAGTAAACAGAGACAGATGGGAGCAAAGCCTGACCAAGCTGCCCAATCACTAAAGAACAAATTATCATCACAGAAAAGAAACCTCAAGAGTCCAGACTAATACTGTGAAACGTATAAAAGCTTTTCAGTACGATAACCACCGTTCCTCTGCTCCCGACGTGGCACATATGGAAATCCTGTTTTGCTTCAATAGCAGAGGAGCGAAGCCCTGCTCCGTCACCAAGGCAGCTGCATCCTGCCTGGTTCTCCTCCTCGGTATAGCCAGTTTTCTGTGAAATCTTTTGAACTACTCCACATTTTTATGACATACTATCCACAGGCAGAGAGATTGCGGAGAGTCACAGTACAAAGCCGTGTTCCTTCTGTTTATCTTTCTCGTCCTGCTTTCCCTTGCTGAGATGTCAGAAATAGCTCAGCCCTCCTCTAACTCTGCTCCTCCTATCTCCCCAGTCCCTCCCTTAAACTCTTCCCTTTTCCCCCTCTCTCCCTCCCATTCAAGCTCAGTGCATGCAGGAGGTGGGGTTGAGGCCAGGGGAAAATGGAGTAATTGGAATTGGCACAGGGTCAGCTCTAAGAGGCTCTGCTCTGTATTGCTTACAGGAGGCCCCAGCATATTTTTGTATTTTCTCCAAAGTGTGCACACAAAAAGTCAGGCTGTTACAATCTTCTTACTATTTCCACAAAAAAAAAAATTGTCCATTGTCCTGAAACTTTATTCCTATACAGTGTATTTTTGTTGACCATTTGCTACTTATCTTAGTCTTGTTTTCACTTTTGTATTTTCTGCATCATTATTCCTTTTTCTCTGCGTATCCTGACACCAGTTTTCATACAAAGGCTCAAACTGGGATGAATGGGCTCAAGGTGCAGTTTGCCAGGTAGTGGATGCTCAGACATGAGCTCATGATCATTGGGTCACAGGTGCTAGTCTGTAACCACTGAGCTTACATTGCATTTCATTTTATTTCATGTCAGGAAAAAGAAAAAGATCTCCCGTCAGATATGTTGTGCATATCATGGCTTCCCCCCCCCTCAAAAGAATTCTGGGAATAAACCTTTCCAAGCAGCGAATATTTGAGACACTGGAGTCACTCCACACGCTGGAGTCACTTCTTCACTGACCTCTGCAGATGCACTCTCAAAGTTTTGTTTTGAACGTGCTTGTATATCTTCTGTCCATTCTTATGGAGTAATGCTCTGAAGACTTATCCTATTTGTACATAGATCAAGACTGTAACAAGCTCCAAGTGGAAGCTGATCACCATGTTTTCAGTACCATGGTGAGAGAGCAACTGTTAACACTAGGTTTACACTGGAGCCACAATGTCCACAATCTTTCTGTTTAAAAAAAAAAAGCGTGGAGCTCCACAATTTATGCACATGCTTGGAGCAAGATTGGGGGAAAAAAAAAAAAAAAAAAAAAAAAAAAGAGGCAGGGTGCATCTAAGAGATGAAACTTGTAAGAATCGTTTTCCCTCAACATCCCCTACGATGGTGCATCAAAGTCTGTTACACTCTGTTAAGGTCTGTTAAGCTCTACTACAATTCCCATCACAATTGGCTGAAAATGAGCAATAACTCCACACACAACAGTGACACTGTAATGTGAAAAGTACTGAAAACTCACGAGATTATCCTGTATTTGATGTATGTAAACGTAAACATGTATGATTAGTATTTGTGCCTCGTTTTATTTTACTCAGAAGCTCACTAGTTTAGATCTGATTTGTAAGTTTAATACCTGTATACTGTTATTTTTGCCATCATCTTCCCTTATACGAATTGAAGGATTCACGTCCTATTCTTGCGATTTCACGTACTCACTTGCAATTTCTCTGGCTGATGCAAACTATCGTGTGGATTTTAGCAGATTACATCTTTGTAAAAGTAAGTAGAAACTACCTGATGTTGAAAATATACATATGTTTATGTTTAACAGAAGAGTTTGGAAGATTTGCCTTTCATTTCATAAGTATAATTAAACTTCAGGAAGAAAACCGTCATTAAATGTCTAAACCATAAACCGACACATTGGTGTACCTTTCACATGTACATATCCTATCACATGCACAACAAATAAAACATGCAGAAATAAGCAAATTTTAAGTAGCCGTTGTTGCACAATCATTCTAACAGTAAGTTTATTTCCGACAGCTTCACTTTTAGGCACGTGATTCCTCTTCACACTTACATGTGGCAGTTACTTATTTTCCTGTAAGATAGGCAGGGTTTTATTCTCTAACTCAAAACTTCAAGTCACAAGTGATGACTTCAGAGAATGAAAAGATAATGGAAAGTGTTTGCTATTTATTTATTAATTCCTTTTAATAGCTTTGGGTTTGACAAGCAGAACAGCTACATTAAACCGGCTTCACTCCTCTTCTGGCTATCAGCTGCTTCTGACAGCTAGGATGAGAATGAAGAGCTTTTGTAATCAGGTGCTTCAGTGTGCGTCAGAGCTTCTAAACAAACAACAGAGGCAGTGAGCTGATGTACCACTGAGCAAAACCAAGGGAGCATGCAGAATACCACTATTGTTCTCAGAGGCCGGCCGTGCCAGCAAGCCATTATCTGTAACCTAGTTTAATCCCTACGTATCTGTTCATCTCGTACCTGAGTGAAGAAGCACCTCAAAAGATTCTGCTCCTTGACACATGAACAAGTTTCAGCATGGGAGATCATGAGACAAAAACAAGAGGCATGAGGGGCTCCTTAATGTTTACATTCTTCATGGAGCATTTGGCACAACTTTGCCTCGTGGTGCAAAAATATTGTCTTCTGGAGATGACAGGATGATAATTTACCTTTGTTTCTATGATTTGGATATTGCTATCCAGAATATCAATGCATATATATTATCAATTTTCAACTTCCATTGGATCACATGGCCTTACCTTGGGTCTCCTGTCTCTGGGTCATCCACACTGGCTCCTCCCTGTCCCTCATACTGCTGGACCAAAGCCCGCACACTCCAGCAGGGGTTCTCAATCTCCTCATCAGCACTGGAGCTATTCCTGAAAGGAATGAAGAGTGAGTGGCAGTCAGCATGGAAGACAGTTTAATTAGTGAATAGAGAGTTAGGGTGGCCATATTTCAGTAATGTTCCTTGTCTAAAAACACTATTGTTATTTAATAATCTTAATCTTAACAGGAAGTAAACTACAAAATAGCTTTCTTGTTCAAAAATGAAGAGCAAATCAACATAAATGCATAATTCTAGAGAAAATTAGATCTTTTGGCTCCCAAACTTGTATATTTTATGGTGGTGAACTTACTGAGGAATAAAAATATTACCTGATGGTTCGGGAATCGGACCAAAAGGTCGCTGGTTCAATTCCCGGACCAGCAAGAAAACTAGGTGGCGGGGGAGTGAGTTGCACCTTCCCTTCCTCCACCTTTATGGTTGAAGTGCCCTTGAGCAAGGCACCTAACCCCCAACTGCTCTCCAGGCACCCCAATGTGTGGCAGCCCACGGCTCCAAATGTGTGTGTGCTCACTTAGGCTGGGTTAAATGCAGAGGGAATAATTTCCCCTGCAGGATTAATACAGTATATCCAAAAACAAAAACAAAAACAAAAAAAAACACCTTGATGGGGTGAACAACAGGAAGGCATGATGCTGGTATGATGCTGATACAGGTGAGAACAGAAAAACAAAAATGGTGGAAAACTTTGCCAAACTAACTTGAAAAACTTACTGCACGTGAAGAGGTAGGCTTTTCACTGAGTTTATTTTCACTATACATAACACTTTTAACACATATGAAAAGAGCAAATAAAAATACTATATTCCTCACAATCCAGTGGAAGTGGATATCCTAAAACACTTATCCCACTCAATCTCACTGTACATAGCTGATAGCCAACTACTTGGCGATAGCCAACAAACCGGAGGCGAATAATTGTTTTAGTACATACACTACACAGGAATATAAGAAAAGAGAATTAAACATTCCTATGGTTTATTTTTATATTTTTATTTGATTCAAGCATTATGCCGTTTGTGAGGTGGATAGTTAACAATTATGCATTATATATAATATAATATAATCTGCTCATCTGTATTCAGATAAACCTCCATTTCATACAGTAGTGTCCTTGACATCATCAGCCAAAATAGCATCGGGTAGCATAGGGTAGTTGAGAGCTCTTTCCACTAGTGAAGCCAAAATAAACAATACCATATTGTGCATAGGCCTGTCAGGATAGTCAATTTTCCCATCAAATGAATAATGCAAATAATTACAATCATTTTCCTTACCACGATTAATTGCAATAATTATATAGTAATATGTTCTTATTACGTAGAAAAACTATACTTAGGGCATTTTCCTGATTTCACTGCAGCTCACTTTCTCTCTGCTCTCTTCCTGTGTGTCTGAGTGACATGAGGAGGAGGGGAAGAGGGGAATACAACAGATTACAGTTGAACAGCAATATAAAGTCTTTGTTTTTCTCCCCCCCCCCCTTTTTTTTTACTAAAATGACAACAGTATTGTTAATCGTGAGAATTTCTGAGACAATATATGGTCTAACAAAAAGTTATCGTGACAGCCCTGATTATGACTGAAATATCATTCATTCATTTATTTTCTAAGCCGAGGAAACCCACGCAAGCACAGGGAGAACATGCAAACTCCACACAGAAACGCCCGAGCCCAGACCTTCTTGCTGTGAGGCAGATGTGCTAACCACTATGCCACTGTGCCGTCCTGAAATATCCCTTACTCAAAATTAATTTAATGTTTATAGAACTACTGCATAAAAGCAATATCGCTCTTTCTCTGATGAAGTTATACTGAATATCTGATCGTGTACGGCCAAATCCCAGCTGGGACAATATTCAGCATTAACACACTCTATTATAAGCAATATTGCTTACATAACTTTTTATTTTATTTTTTTAAGAATTTAAACACTTATATCCCTTGGTTCTTATCAGGAATATGAAATGTCTGTCAGACCATGTCCCAGCATGTTTACAGAATTTAAAAAGATGCTAATTAAACTTTTTTTTGGTGGTTGAATCTGTGCTTTATTAAAACAGGTGCAGTATATGATGACAACCAGAAGAGGGCAACAGTGTGCACGGTAGCAGCTCCTCTTAAAGTGAGAAGGAGAATCCATTCTCCATCCTCTTTATCCTGTTAAACCTGGAGAATTAAGTCACTGAGTTCTTGCATTTCTAATCTGTCTTTACACAAGCATATGTAGAAACAGAATATAATGTCATACATTATTATATTTTATTATTAATAACATTCCTGATTTGTAATGCTGCAGATTGTAAAGATGGCTGTAGTGAGTCATCAGGAAATGTTTTTTTTTTTTAATAATAGTGAATCAGTTTAATGTGAACAAAAGAAATTTACAGAAAACACAACACGTTCTTTGTTTTAAACGTATATGTATCTACTGTATTAAAAGAACAGCGAATAAAGGCTGACCTGTGCCATTCCTGTCTGAGCTGATGAACGCTACGCCCTGAGCGAGACGCATCGTTCCGGGCAGCTGCTAACGCCGCTGCAGCGTTCTGGGCCATGGCCATAGTGGAATGAGGTCTGTGATTGGTAGAAGAGCCGGTCGAGTTTCTACCCAAAGCAGCTCCTGCTCTGTGATTGGCTGAGGCAGACGGCTTAAAATGTGCAGCTAGAGCCAGGATGAGCCTCATGGCAGATTTGAGGTTCCCTTCCACTATGTCTGTAATAAGAGAGAACAGGGATAAACAAGAAGGCTGTCTTTAGTACAGGGTTAATACACAAAGAAGCTGGTCTACAACCTAGTTCCTCAGTAACTCACCTCTGGCAGACGTCTGGGGCATGCGTATCCGCTTGGAGGACACAAACTGCAAAACCTTTTCCACATTTTCTCTCTTCTCTTGGTTGTCCTTTGGTGAATAGTGAATACCTTCAAGGAGCTCTCCAGCTAGCACAAAATTAAAGCTATGTAAACAATAATAAACAAAAGCAAAATGGTCCTAATAAAGTTTAATAGCAATACTGTGACAATAGCGCACCACCATGATGAGAGGGACTGGAAGCATAAAAATCTCACAGCAGAGCAACTTGTATCATTATATTTGACTCTATAAACTGATCTTTTTTTAAGATCCTTATTGAGTCCTTATATTTTCAAATTAGGGAAAAAAAGAGAAAAATATTTAATCCATCTTCATCTTAATGACTAGCTCTAACCCTAATCTGACTGAACTGATCCATTTCATAAGTCTTCAGCAGCAACTGAATAACACAGCACAGAGTGTTAGTTTAAATTTAGAAATAATTACTGTATGAGGATGGAGTGTGCAGCGGGAATGTGATACCTAATGTAGTACTGAAAGGGAAATGTGTAATAAAAGATTTTATATCATAAATATATAGTCAAAAATGATAACGTATAAAAGATATCACAAATGAAAAGGTAGCACTATCAAAAAACTTTATAACCCTTCTTTATTATTATTTTTTTCCTATATTTATCTCGACTTTATTTTCTCACCCACGATCTCAATGAGGTGTGCGAGCGCCACGCCGTCTCGGAGATCCTGCCGCAGATCACTCACGGGCTTCAGACCTGGCTTCTTCCTCAGCTGAGCATTCACCCATGACACATACGCCACCAGCTGTTGCTGAAAACAGAATGTTCAGTCATACAACCAACATTACATTACATTACAACACTATGGGCTGGTGAGACAAAATTAATTTCAGTACCAGACTTAAGCAGTTCAAACTGAAGACGAAACAAATTTACAACAAAGCCACAGCCATAAAAAGAGCGGTGTCAGTTACAGTCGGGTGTCATTACAGCTGTCTGTGTTAACACCACACAAAACTGGCAGCAATAAAGAACAGAGCTGACGGTGCATTTTAACAGCCGGGACATATCTCATCCAACTATTATCTCTATAAACTTAAAGCGAATCCCAGTTTAAAGTTAATCCCAGATTAAGCATGATTTTTTTCATTTTATAATTATTATAAGTGGAGCTGAGGGGGGTAGGGTGGTGGTGGAGTATAGTATGTGAGACAGGAGTCGCTGAGGGGATGTCAATCAGCATATAGTTAAAAATCAGCACGGCTACAGATGTCTACTCAATGGCAGGGGCTGGGGGTGTAGAGGCAGAGAGGTACCAAACTGTTGACACTACCTTAGTATCAACCTTGCAAATTTCTGCATGATTGTTATAGTAGATGATGATTGGTACCATTTTCAGACATTTTTTTTTTTAAACGGTCATTTTGCTACCAGCACTGATATCTTTAATCACAATACCATTTAGTGCAATAATAATTTTGAGTTTACAGCTCAGAAATGAGATAAGATGTGCAATACCTCTTCAAAGGCATTTTAACCCATTTATGTGGTGTATCCTCAATACGAGTCTCTGTGCTAATACATTAAAAAACAATCACATTAATATAAAGCTGTTAGAATTTAAGTGCTGCAACATACACTGTTTTATTCTCTTTACCTTTTTATAAAACACTGTAGCACCACATATAAAGATTATAGAAATGTGTGGCCTCTAAAGAGTTCCATTTCACTGGTTGCAGAGGATCCCTCATTGGTGGGATTTAAGCAATTGGACATGCTTCTTTATTTAAAAAAAAATAAAAAAATTCAGACCAAGTGATAAATGGAATGATTGCATAACATCAGTGGTAATCCAATTTAATACGGTGATTACAATTTGCATTGCCATTTTTACTTCCAGAACCCCAGTTAACACAGAACAGCATATGGATCATAATATTTCAACAAGAACAAACGTACCTACAGAAGACATATATTACTAAAGGGTTAAACGAACACTGTGTTAAAAAAGCCTCTGATTCCCTAAAATCCCCAGCCATTCACCAAGGCACCGTGCAGATTAGCGCTCTGACCATTCTCTCATATCTCATCGCAAAAAGAAGACTTAACTCCCATTTCCCCTGCAGCCAGTACATCAAGAGTTGCACAGGCCGTAAATTCAGAAATGCTGGTGGGGAGTAAAAAATGGAAGAAAACCACATCAGGGATAGACTGCTATGCAAGTTTGCTCAAGTGTAAACATCATTATAAAGGCAATTGCTGCTGTCTAAGCCAGGAGTAATACAGACAATATAAATATGTTATAATTATCTTAACGCACAGGGCTGGAAACACTGGAGTAATGCTATGGTCCATATTTGTAGCGTTGTTCAGCGTTATTAATCATTTTAGATTTATAAAAATAGCCCCGTAAAGCGGGCAAAACCCCCCAGGCTGCGACGGCCATGTTAAATATCGGACCACGAGGAAAATCGATAAGCCTGTGTAGTTACCTAGTGCCAACATCTACACCAAAAATGGTGATCATTGGAATAGCGTTTTTGACTTTGAAAATACAAATTTAAGATGGCAGCTACAGTGGACATATTGGATATCAGAACGTGATGAAAATCTCGTGTAGTTACCCAGTCCCCAACATCCACACCAAAAACTGTGTTGATTGGTAATGCCGTTTTTGAGTTAGTGCACGGAATACAAGTTCAAGATGGCAGCTACAGGGGCCATACTGGATATCAGACCGTAATGAAAATCGATAGGCTTGTGTAGGTACCCAGTGCCAACATCCACACCAAAAATGGTGATGATTGGTTATGGCATTTTTGAGTTAGTGTGCGGAAACTGTGGATGGATGGACATCGCATGTGACGACAAATCCCCTTCACTCCCACTGGGCTGAGGGGTAAAAACCTTATCATGCTCATATTATGCTTGACTCCATCATGACGTTTTATGTAACTTGCAGAGAGTCAGCTGAGTTACTCCAGGTAAATCTCCAGGTAGATCTCCAGGAACAGGGTTGGAGACCACTGCTATAAACACTAGTATGACATTCATTCTTAAATAAATAACAAGCAGTAAACTGTTGTGATATAAGAGGAGTAAAACACTTCATGCCTCCTTATTTATGCAAATTTGTATCTCTTAACATCTGGTCATGTTTCTCCTTGTAAAAAAGAAAAGTCCAGAACTGAACTGCAGTGTGTTCTGTCCTGACAGTCTAAAAAAACAAATAACAAACCAAGCCAAAATCCTGTTGTACTCCCCTGAAGTTCTCCAAGTAAATAGATAATATGTAAAATATTTTTGCGACCACTCTCTGAAACGAATCAGTTGCATATGGTGGTCCGGCTTGAACAAAGAGTGCCTTGTCTGGCACGTATCTGTCTCACTAAAACCTTCGAGTGGTCCAGACTGGCTGCCTTCTCTAGAGAGGATGCTGAACACAGGGAGCATTCACAGCACGAGGCAGTGGTAGCTGTGAACCATGCTGGACAGCCGGAATGTGTTGCTATCTCGGTGCAGCCAGGCGTGACGCGAAACGTGCGGTCTGTTCTCTCAGTGACCGAGCAGACTGAGAAGCTCACTGCAGAGTCACTCCTTCCTGCAGTTTCCTGTTTCTGTAGCACACAGGCAGCTGAGGACCAGAACAAATCACTGCATGGCTTTATGGTGACACAGAAGGACAGCTGAGAGAAATGATATGGTTTAACAGGTGTTGAACGGATTTGGGCGATTCGTAAAATGCTCCATCAGTGTGGAAAATTCAGGAAAATTTTTATATTAATTAATACACAGAAAATCTGCCAATCATCTCACATAACAGTACGTTCCAATAACAACCACCTAGCCTTCTCATTCACTCACTCACCCATTTTCCAAACCACGTTATCCTATGATAGCTGCCACCTATCCCAGCCGACACTGCGCAAAGGCGGGGTATACCTTGAACAGCTCACCAAACCATCACAGGGCCAACACACACACACACTCACATCCAGCGGCAATTTGGAACCACTAATTAGCCTAATGTGCATGTCTTTGGACTGTGGGAGAAAACTGGAGTACCAGAGAAAATCCACGTAAACATGGGGAGACAATACAAACTCCACACAGAAATGCCTGAGCCTGGGACTCGGACCCAGGATCTTCTTGCTGTGACACAGACGTGCTAACCACTACGCCACCGTGCCACTTTACCTATTTGTTCTTTAAACCGTGGTTCACTTTATCTTAACTTTTTTTAGCTAAGGATGAGACGTGGAAATAATCCTAGATAAAAGTGTAAAAAATAAATATACGAATATAGCTGTGGATAGAATCGGTCAGATAGGATTGTACTTATTACTTGACCAAACTTTTTTAACTTCAATAAATTGCAAACACTTGGGGGGCAGTGGTGGCTTAGTGGTTAATGTGGTTAGTAACTGGGTTAATGATCAAAAGCCAGGGGGTTCAAGAACAATACGTCCAATCTGCCACTGTTGGGCCGTTGAGCGTGGCCCATAACCCTCAACTGCTCAGTTGTATAAATGTGATAAAACGTAATATCACTGATCTGTAGAGTAATAAGCAGTTATGACTACAGCAGATATGGTCCTGTACATAGATCTGTTTCCCTTTACATAACCTGCTAGAGTTTTCTGAATGTCTGGACTTTAATAGGTGTCCATAAACTTTTGGTCCTAGAGCATATCCGTTACCTTGAGTAGAAAAATCTCACACCAGACAAAACACTGTACACCAGGCACGTCAGAAGTGATCCGCTCTTCATTTTATAATGCCACTAGAGCATTTATTTCTGTTTACTTTCACGAACTAGGTTACCGACCCTTAGATAGTAATGAACGCCATGAGATTTTTAAGCCAATTAGAAATTTCATGATACCAAACATTGAGAAAAGCTTTCTGTTGATTTCCTATCAACATTACATCTGTTGGAGGCAGGTGGCGCAGTGGTTAGCACATTCGCCTCATAGCAAGAAGGTCTCGTGTTCGATTCCCAGGATCAGGGCGTTTCTTGCGTGAGTTTCCTCCGGGTACATGCACAGTAGGCTGACTGGCGATTCCGAATTGCCCCATGTATGAGAGTAAGTGTGAATGGTTGTATGTTGGCTCTGCAATGGGCTGGTGAGCTGATCAGGATGTACCCCGGCTTCGCTCAGAGTCGGCTGAGATAGGCCCCAGCCTCCGCGCGACTAATTAGGATTAAGCGGCTTAGAAAATGAATGAATGAATGACTTACATCTGTTAAAAACAAACATCCCTTTAGTAACTGTAGCCCTGTAGGCTTTGGGTCTCTATGTCCCAAACTACCCAGACTATTGCCCAAATAGTCAGCCACAATATGAAGCAACATGTGGAGAAGTCTACTGTTGTCACTTATCATTAAAAACTATGTCCCTCATTAGCACATGATGCCATGCGATTCAATATGGAAGCTCTTCCTCCACCATGATAATCCTCCATGAGACTCAGGGATAATCTGCTGCAAGAGCGATTTTTTTATGCACCACCAAGACAAAGACTATATTCCAATTCCAGAAACACATCCTTCAAGGGAGGTAAAGAGCGCTGTCTGAAAAGGGATGGCCTTGTGTGACTGCAAAGGCCAAACCGTGACGGTCGAAGCGGTGTTGGATGAGACAGTTTAATCAACTTTCCCATTTGCTTCCTGCACTGATCACTTGCCCCACAAAGTATCACTAATGTCACCATCTAGAAATCTTCACAGCGGTGAAAAATTACATTAAAAATATAATGGTGAAGCACACTGAATCTTGGGATAGATTGGAACACAAAGAATCCACAAAGAAGCCCAGCAGACTTTACCTGACCGTTACCTATTAATGAGGCGCACTTGAAGGGGCCTTCAAAATGGGACAGTCCAGTCGCGCCACTGTGACGCATTCAGTCATCGAACGCAGCCCTTAAGGGATGCAGCACCAGAATTGGGATTCAGCAAGAGTCTCCTGTTCTCATGGCACGTTCTCTTCTGTCACTTTTCTAAACACCCCTCCAGCTTGTGCGAGACTTCACAAAATTGAGAGGTAAGATTGAGCACTGACAGCATTTGCAAAAAGAGATCACACTTGAGAAACAGTTCAGAGAGGAACAATCGATCCAAACATCAACTTTCTGGTCGGACAATATTAGTCACCTTTCTAAACGCATTAGGCCCCTGTTTACAAGAGCCACTAGGATAGTGCAAACCTCCACCAATCCCAGTGATTCCCTATCTGAAGCAAAGTGGCAAAAATCATCCTATGAGATCTCAGTCGCAATGGTAAATACATCTTTTTTTAAAAATCCTGGAAACAGAATTTGATCTGGATCATCTCCAAGATCTAACGGAATCTTCTTTGTCCAAAACTCACTCATTTCATGAAAATCCACACTTGATTTTTCACCTAATCCTGCCAAAAAAAAAAAAAAAACAAGCAAAGACACGAAACTGGAAACTGGATTTTACAGAAGCCATGATGTTAGAAACAATGCATCCCGATTTTTGTCTGTAGTCTTCACTATTTCCATCACCGCCCATGTGACCACGTTTAGTACTTTCATTTTTCTGGCAAGAAGCGAGGCCGCACAGTGGCGTAGTGGTTAGAAAGAAGGTCCTGGTTTTGAGTCCTGGGCTTGGGCGTTTCTGCGTGGAGTTTGCATCTTCTCCCTGTGCTTGCGTGGGTTTCCTCTGGATACTCCGGTTTCCTCCCACACCCCAAAGACATGCACATTAGCCTAATGGGCTGTTCCAAATCGACCCTGAGTGTGTGTGTGAATGGTTGTGTGAGTGTGCGTTGCCCTGCGACACTGGCAATCTGTTCAGGGTGTTCCCCGCCTTCGCCCAACATCGGCTACATAGGCACTAACCTCCCGTGACCCTAGTAGGAGTAAGCGGTTTGGCAAATGAGTGAGTGAGGGGCACGGATTGGTAATCAGACCCACATGGCTCAGACAGCAATGACAACATGTGTTATGACTGATATGTTACTGTACTGTATCACACTGTCTGCGTGCAAAACAGGTTAAAAATTACACGCATCACTTGGTATGTAACAATAAATAATTATCAAATCCAATGCAGTAATGGAATAATATCAATCACATCGATAATATCGAGTATCGAACCGGTGCAACAAAAAAACCCACACATCTGGAGATGGACCCAGATAATCCGCTCAGGTTTATAAACATGATGTAAAGCTGGTTCTCCTTTACTTACTCGAAAACCTGAAGTTTGGAGACTACAAGTGTTATGTATCTACCCTGTTACACAAGCAACTGTTCACCATCTGATGAGAAAAACAATGCACAAACTGAAAGTTTTGTTTGTTTGCGTTGGTGGTGTACCTCATTGAATCCCTCCTGTAGAACATCGAGTACATTTCCTTTGGATAAGGATGCGATCATTCTTCTGCCTTCTCACACGGAGCGGAGGAAAGGAAAGAGGTGAGGAGAGGACAGGAGGAGAGGAGGAGAGGAGAGGAGAGGGGAGTCCCGCTAGTCCTGTTACTCCCGGGCTCGTATTATCCGCGCATGGCTACACAGTAAAGCGAACAAAGAAACTGTACAAACACCGGCTCAGGCTCGTGTGATGGCCATATGTGCACACACACTCTCGTGCACGCACGCACGCACCCCGTTAGCTCACACACAGAAACAGGATCCGAGGTGGCCCCGAGCTAGCGAGGATGAAACGCGCATGCGCACAACGCGAACGCGCAGCTGTCATTATGGCGATGCCCCAGGTTACTATAGCTCCGGCTAATCTGAGGGGCGTGAACTTCCTGGAAACAATACATTACCTCAGAGGTTAGCCTGGAAAAGTAATATTGCTAAATAATAACAGATATGGAATATAATAACTGATAATGTCTTATATAGAATATAGAATTTGGAACCCTTTGGACACTTAAAAGTAAAAAAAGTATCCAATGTTTTATTTAATTTTATTTTAAATTCATTTTTATCTTCTATTGCAGGCAGGGCGGTGTAGTGGTTAGCACGTCTGCCTCCTGGGTTCGAGTCCCAGGCTCGGCTTGGGCGTTTCTGTGGGGACTTTGCATGTTCTCCTCGTGCCTCCGTGGGTTTCCTCCAGGTACTCTGGTTTCCTCCGACAGTCCAAAGACATGCAAATTAGGCTAACCGGCTGCTCCAAATTGCCCCTAAATGTGGACGTGATTGTGAATGTGATTGGTTGTGTGTGTTTGCCCTGCAGTGGCCTGGTAAGCTGTTCAGGGTGTACCCCGCCTTCACCCAGAGTCGGCTGAGCTAGGCTCCAGCCTCCTCACAACCCTAATAGGGTTGAGCAAATGAGTGAGTGAGAGAAGTTATATTGCTGGGGAGCTCAGTGGCGAGTATGTTCACCTCACAACAAGAAGGGGCCCAATCTGACAACACTGTGTTTATTTATAGGCGTTCCTGCCAGCAAGCAAGCCAAATAATGATGTGGTGAATGTCGCTGTATAGCCAGAGAGACAGAAAAATAGCTCTAATAGCTGTTGATAACTGCTACAATGTGATAACAGAAACTAATTTGTTTCACAGACGTATCATAGAAGTAAATATAGCTATAAATAATAATAATAAAAAAACAACTTCATTCAATCACTGGCTAATAAATAGTTGTGCTACAAATAAGCGGAATAAAACAACTTGGGGGTCATTATAGAAAGACGATCATGGATCACAACCCATGGTCATAAAAGTAAATCCACTTCTTGAGACACCACTCAGTTGTTGATTATTTTCCTATAAGAGCACGGCCCATTATACTTATTTCTTACATCAGTGAAAGCAGTTTAATCGGTCAACTAACCATTTTTATTTCTTCATTAGTGTTCTCACAATGCACGTGACCAAATCATCAAAGCCAACTCGAGCTGGTGCTTTTTAACAGCAAACAACAATAACAATCAATAAATACTACACAGTTGTGCGCACAGGCATGTTGTGAACAGCTCCACTAAACCACATCCTTCCTGCCAGGCTTTTAAACTTCCTGATTCTGGTCGTAACCCAAGTGATGCATATTCTGACGAAAACAGAAGCACTGCTATCCTTTTTAAATCCCTAAAGTCAGTAATGAACATGTTTCTGCTTTAAATGATGTTTTATTGTTAATAATGCAGCTGTGATCAGGAATCTGTCGCTCGCTTAGAAAGTAACACATCAGCTTAGTATAGACATGATGACTCGATTCACTGATTTCATTTTTTCACACTGTGCTTTAAGATACAGTCAGTCATTCTGGCTTCATATGCACATCCTTTACCTTCTCTAAAACCCATGAAGGCTTGTACAAGAGGCGGAGCTTTTATAATAATAATAATAATAATAATAATAAAATAATATTAAAAATAATTGCACAGCAGTGAAAATGAGCAAGATAAGGCACAGGTATAAACAGAGGGGTTGAGGATGTCAGTGTGGTTGGCATGTATAGTGGGAATTACACCTTGCAGGTGATACTAGTCCATCACACGTCACAATACACTGCACGTATTCACAACTAGGAGCAGCTTAGCATCAGAAATCCATCACCAGGCATTTTGGAGGAAACCCACATGGACATAGGGAAAACTCACAAAACTCTAATCAGACCGTAACCTGAGCTCAAGATTCAAACCGGAGGACCTGGAGCTGTGAGGAAGCAATGCTGCACACTACACTAATTCACTGCACACTGAATAACTGAGTTTCACTGAGCTTGCATTCGATTAGAAATGATTTTCCATAAAATCATAGTTCATATAAAGCAAAGCTGCTGGAGACGCCTCTTTGCTCTGATTAGTTGGATGTTGCTTGAGTTCAGAGCGTTATCTCTGAATAGATGTTCTCCTGAAGTTGCAAGACCGGAAGGACAACTTCACCAAACGTTCTGCCTCGTCAGTGACCTCAGCTTTAAGCTAATTCACGGAGTTTCCGATTTCCAATGATGGAGCTTTTGGACGTGGTCACCAAATGCAACCAGATATTGTGATTGGTAAAAAAGATCAACAATTAGTGTGTGAACAAATTAAGTGAACTAAAATGGTGTGGGTCTGATCAGCCATAACATTAAAAACAACATAAACAGTGACAACTGAACTGAATAATATTGATCATCTCCTTACAGTGGCACTTACCAAACAGTAGGATGTATTATGCAAAAAGTGAACTGTCAGTTCTCGAAATTGATGTGTTGAAAGCAGGAAAAATGAGCAAGCATCAAGAACTGAAGGAGTTTCACAAGGGACACATTGTGATGGGTAAACAACTGGGTCTATACATCAAAATGACAGGTCTCATGGGGTGTTCCTGGTACGCAGTGGTAAGTACCTAGCAAAGGTGGTCCAATTAAGGACAACCAGTGAAATGGCAAGAGTGTCATAGGTGCTCAAGGCTCAGTGATGTGCATGGGGAACGAAGGCGAGTACGTCTGTTCTGATCCCACAGAGGAGCTACTGTAGCACAAACTGCTGAACCTGTTAACGCTGGCTGTGATAGAAAGGTATGAGAACACACAGTGCGTTGCAGCTTGCTTGCTGTGTATGGGGTTGCTTAGCTGCAGACCAGTCAGGTGGTGTTACTGTTATGACTAACTGATGTATACATAGTGCCAAATAATCATGGCTAGAAGACTGGGTCAGAGCATCTAAAAACACAGGTCTTTGTTTGGTGTTCCTGGTATGCAGTGGTTAGTACCTACCAAAAGAGGTTTGAGGAAGACAAACAGTGAGTCAGGACCAGATTCACGGGCACCTTGTGCTTACTGACGCACATGGGGAGTGAATGCTAGCCTGTGTGTTCTGACTCCACAGAAAAGCACAAATTGCTAAGAAAGTTCCTGCTGATCATGATAGAAAGGTGTCAGAATACACAGTGTGTTGCAGATTGCTGCATATAAGGCTGCATAGATGTTCTGCTGGGGAACCTTGGGTCGTGGAATTCATGTGGATTTTACTTTTACACATACTATCTACACACAAACAGAGCTCTTGTTTATTCCATGCCTTGGTCTGTTAGAGCCATTTTGGGGACACAAGTAGGATATACACAATAGTAGGCAAATGGTTTTAATGTTACATCTGATCAGTGAACACGCATGATTTGTGATTGCATGCACACACACACACACACACACACACACACACAATCTCCTGTTTGTTGTGACTTCTACATTTTTGATTCTGTACAAAAAAAAAAAAATTAGATGACCAAACACTAGTTCGTTCATTCATTCATTTACCAATCCGCTTAATCCGACTAGGGTCGCGGGAAGACTGGGTCCTATCTCAGTCAACTCTGGGCGAAGGCAGGGTACACCCCGAACAGCTCGCCAGTCCATCACAGGACCAACACACACAACCATTCGCATACACACACACACCTAGCGGCAATTTGGAACAGCCAATTAGCCTAATCTGCATGTCTTTGAACTGTGGGAGGAAACGAGAGTACCCGGAGGAAACCCATGCAAGCATGGAGAGAAAATGAATACTCCACACAGAGAGGTCCTCACCGAACCCGGGACTTGTTCCCATAAGGAAGTCTGCTGGGTTTTAGATGCAAAATAAAATGCAAACGTGACAATCTTTCCTTATAATCCTCCACAAATTGTACCCAAGACTAGTTTTAAGTACAGCTTGACTTTATCTCTTTTATTACTGTGTACTAAACAGTGTTTGTTTGTAAGTATTATTAGAATAAACAAACTTACAGATCCTTCTACAGCTGATGAGCGAGGCATCTTCCTGACCTGAAAAACAACCCAGAGTTTATAGAAGAAATAATTCAGTGTTGTTTACATGGTACTGAGTTAACCAGTGCTACTAAACTCTCTAACCAATACAATTCCATGTAATAAAAAAAGGTTTAAAAACAGGTGCTCATTGGGTTTTAGAGGTAAGCTTCATTGTAAGTCAAGTCAAGAGTAACAATAATCAAACTACATCCATAAAAATAGTGAAAATAGCTAAATTCTTAGCTAATAATAGCTAGCTTCGCTAATATTAGCCAGCTAGCACACCTAGCTAATACAAAAGTTAAGTGAATCTGTTTATCTTACCCGAGTTCGCAAATCGCCTCACAAATCAGTTTAAAATCATTTCACCTACAAGTTTATTCTCTCTTTGAGTTTATGTGACTGTTTGTAGTTACAAGACTACGATACAACATTATTAATAAACCTTATTGAGCCTGCATTTCCACTAAAACAAATCTCAGTGCATTCCCTCAGTGGTTTCCATGGTAACCAGAAACAATACCACGTGGTTTTCACTGTTGGGGATGAAGAAAAAGATCATTATATAAGAGGGATATTTTCTTTTAAAACATCATTAAAATTAAATAGAGCGAAGGCGAAATATATAAATGAAAAATTAAACTTTTATAGATATAT
>JBCNYH010000026.1:8978392-8995816 GCA_039654325.1 Tandanus tandanus
ATATAAATCTGGTGTATAAATATTGGCATAAATATTCTTAATATATTGGATACTGTCTCTAACCCAAACTGCAGGCTACAGTACTTAATAGTATGCTAAATACTCTGCCTTGGTTCCTTTAGTGCCATTTCAAGCGTGCTATTTTGCCGTTTAGTATAAACGTTTGCTCTTTGTCTCCCTCTGCTGGTAGAATTGAATTATTTCCAGATTTGGGATTTTATATTGAACAAATTGATTTTACTGATTAAATGGAATCCCAGTGCCACAATCCGTATGCCTGTCCCTTATTGTTTTGGAAAGATCTTTGATTTTAATAAATAATGCTACAGTAATATAATCATCACAGGAGCCAGAAACATGGTGGGAGAACATATGGCTCAATGTCAACACATAATTGCCTGTTGATAATTCTAACAACAGGGGCAGACACAAGCTGTCTGAGGAGCAGGGGTGAAAAAAATAACAAGGGCACCTCCTACTACAGCATATTTTCTCACACATAGGAGCACCCAGAGGGCACTTCTTCTCATTTTTACCTTCGCCAAGGAGATTTTCATCAGTGTGAGTTAGTTTGTTTGTCTTCAGTGCCTTCCTGGCAATAGTTTTCACAGATACATCCTTAATCCTACTAGGGTTGCAGTGAGGCTGGAGCCTATCTCAGCCGACTCTGGGAGAAGGCAGAGTACACCCTGAACAGCTCGCCAAGCCAACATACATACACACAACCAATCACTCACACCTAGACACAATTTGGAACAGCCAGTTAGCCTAATGTGCATGTCTTTGGAATGTGGGAGGAAACCAAAGTACCCCGAGGAAACCCACACAAGCACAGGGAGACTCCACACAGAAACACCCTTGCCCAGCAATCCCAATATGATCCAAAAAATAAATAAATAAATAAATAAAATAAATTAAAAAAAAAGGGGGGGGGGGGGTTAGTTATATCTTACAAGCTTAAAAAATCTTTTTGAAAAAATCCTGGACCAAGAAATTGATCAGAATTTTCTCCAAAATCTAATGGAGACTTGTAAACTTGTCAACAAACAAATACATTTGTTTACTTCGAGTGTTTAAACTTGCCAACAAAGAAATACATTAACCGTGAATAAAACAACCCACTGCAACTTGCTGTGTATGGGGTGGCCTCGCCACAGATCAGTCAGGTGGTGTTAATGTTATGGTTGGTATATAGCCATGTGAAATGCGAGTGATGAGGAAAAAGACCAGTGATGCTCAAGAGGACAGTCTTAATTCTGAACAGATATAAGTTTGTTTATTGATACAAAACTGTCAAACCAAATATCTCCACAAGAACAACAGTGTATAGTAACAAAATTCTAAAAATATATAATTTGACTTAATTATAAATCCCGGGAGCTTAGTAGTGTGTAGAATAAATTCGGCAATCAGCACATTCGCCTCACTGTGTAGTCAGTTCAAGACAACACCGTGGAATTCACATGCGAGATATATGATGAACGTAAAGCAAAACATCCAGGACAGTTGAACTGATGTCGGCCTAAATCATATCACAGTATTATTTTTAACACAAGTTAAAATAACACACATACACATAAAAATGGATCATCAAAATTCAACAGATTCAAGCATATTCAGTAGAGAGCGATTCTAGGTACTGTTCAACATACCACATATCATTTTCCAGCAAATAAAAGCTCATTAATGCTCATGATCATTAGATTAGTCAGGATACACATCCAATAAGATATTAAAACACGCTTTCTTTTTTTTAAAAATTATTATTCCTAGTGTTTCTCATGATTATTTTCCACATAGATATAGATAGCATTGCCACAGTTTCGTCATTTTTGATATACTACTTTATATAACACTTTACTTTGGTGTCACTTGATTATAACAATATGACGTTTAGGTTTCTAGTTAGAAAGAACACCTCGGCACATCGACACTTTTTGGGCACCTAGTTCACTAATTCATAACATCATCAACATGAGAGTCTTATACATTGCACACCTTTATTAAAATTGAATTCATAGTTAATTTCACTATTACTGCTTACACAATGTAGCTGACCTTCCTGTAAAAGTAGTCACTTGTGATGGTAATAAACACTGCCACTTTTACGCACTGTTTTTTTTTCCCCATTTACTTGTTGATCGCTAACGGACGAGTCTGGTGATTACACTGTATACTGTATGAATAGAAATTTGATCAATTCATCTGTAAAACCCGAGGCCCAGTCATGCATTTCTCTCATCAAATAACACTTAAGTGTTTCAAGTCATTAAAACTGACTTGGAAAAAAAAAATACATCAATGAATTATATAAATGTGTAAATGTGATACGAACTCACAAACAGGGAGGCAGTGAATCCACCAGTTGTCACAGCTGAGTATCGGCCAAAAGCCAAAACATTCTCGCTTGTTGGTGTCGCAGTGATAATGCATCATTTCCCATAAATTTCACTCTATTTCCCACTCATTAGCCGAACCACTTAATCCTGTTATGGTCGTAGAGAGGCTGGCGCCCATCTCAGCCGACATTGGGCAAAGGCTGGGTACACCCTGAACAGCTCGCCAGGCCCAACACACACACACACACACACACACACACACACACACACAACCAACACCTAGGGACAAACAGGAACAGCCAATTAGCTTAATATGCATGTTTTTGGACTGTCGGAGGAAACTGGAGTACCCAGAGGAAACCCACGCAAGCGCGGGGAGAACGTCCAAACTCCACACAAAAATACCCAAGCCCGGAACTCGAACCCGGCACTCTCTTGCTGTGAGGTGGAAGTGCTATCCACTACATCATCATGTCCCCCCCCCCATTATCAAAACATTTTTCACTGTATTGAATTGTTGTGAGATCAGAATTGCACCATGGTCAAGGTTTTTCTATGCTGCCTCACATATGTATTGATGGATCAAATGGGACATTTGTTCGTGACTGACAAATGTTTAAGGCCAATATTCGTCCGATACTCAGTGTTGGATCAATGCATCCCGACATATTAACACAAGCTTAGCCTCAGTGAGACCATTTGCATATCAGCTTATTAGCCTATATACATGATTTATAGCAGTTTTTCAGTGGTCTGGATACATCATTTGATGTGACACTATATACACAGTTAAATAAAACACTAAAGAGTACTGCTATAGAGAAAACACATATATAACACTGTATAATATCAAAGTGGCTGTTTGTCCTTTCTGGAAACAGTGCAGTGTGACTGGGTGAAAACTGCTGCTCTGATATTTGAGGATCAAATCATACATGTACCATAAAATGGGTATCTTTTGCACCTTTAGTATGTATAAGTATTTTTATTGATGTGGAGTACATTTAAAGGAGCCCATTCACTTAATAAATAAACAGTTACAGTGTTATCTCTTGGAAATAAAATGAAATCAGTCATGACGTTTACTGAGCAATGCTCTGCTGGGAATCCTTGGGTCCTGGAATTCATGTGGATGTTACTTTTACACTTTGTTACTACCTACCGTAACATTGCTGCAGACCAAGTACACCTCTTTATGGCAGTGGTGTTTCCTAACAGCGGTAGTCTCAGCAGGATAGTGTGCCCTGCCATTGTACAAAAACTGTTCAGGTATGGTTTGAGGAAAATTTGACCTTAAATTCCCTATCTATGGGACGTGCTGGACAAACAAGTCCAAACCATGATGATATTATGAAAACATCACCATCTTGAGTTGAGAGCATGTGATCTTAAACGTTTCCACCTTGTACTAATTGCACTGCCAAGTTATCATGTACAGTGCGTGCAAGGTCATTCCTCTGGTCATGCAGTCTTGTAAACAGACACAGAACCGAAACAAGGTGTAAAACCTGGTGAATACGAGATACTAAGCCTGTGAGCTGGGGTGGCTTTGCCAGAAAACCTTTATATTCATCTGAACTGAATGGTAATGGAAGATAAAACACATCGGCTATTCACTAGTGAATGGGTACCTTTAAGTAGCTTTTAGAGTGAAGCTTTAGAGGTACATTAGTGGTCCTCAAGGTCTATTTATGTACCGATTAACTTAAATCCTATATTCACATTTCCAGTTATAAAACATTCCCTTGATGGTACCATCCCAGCAACAAGGAAAAGTACAGTTTGGTACCTTGAATTCTGAAGATAATCCCTGGATATTGCAAATACGGTATGATTTATTTCTACTTACATTTGCCTCTAAACAGACAGGAGATGGCTATGACTAAATCCTACAGTAGAACTAAATATGAAATACAATACTACGCTACTACATTTTTTTTCTGGCGCTATGACTCACCCAGAAGTGCCGCTATCGTACATTCAGAATTTTAAAAGTACAACAACAACAAAAAACATTAATATCACTTAATAAAAAGGTTGTGTGGTAACTGATAAACCAAAAAGCTGTAGCAAAACAGTTTATTTACATTTATAGCTAGAAATACATTTTAATGGAGCTTCAGAAGATGTTTGTGGGTGGTATGTTGGGTGTTTCCCATTGGAGCTAACTGGGAGGAGAGAGGGATGGTATGCACTCACCTCCCTGTCACTCACAACGATCACCGGCCAATCATGGGCTTCTGTGAGCTCATTATTACAAAGGGGCGGATAGCGTTTTCCCTCCGAGTACGTTAGGCCTCCCCCCCAAATACGCCCCATGCGCAGCAGTTTGTAAAGATGCGGGTGGTAGCATCGTGTGTCACAGAGGAGGCATATGCATGATTACGCCCCTCTCTGGTTGGTGGTGGTTGTATGTGATAGGAAGGCAATACTCGACTTGAATACGAATAAAAATGAGGAGAGAAAACAAATCCACAAAATTGTTCTGTAAATGTCCAATTCATAAACAAAAAAGCCTATGTCTAAATAAATACTTGCTTCTTATTAAAAAATATTAAAAATAGTGAATAAGAGACTACAGAGACTTTGAGACTAGTATTTGAGTTGCATTATAAACCTGTACTGAAGCAATTAGTGGAATTTTAATTTATCTACAGAGATCCCTGGTTTAAAGTTCGAGAACCCCTGGGGTAATGTACTGTATCTGCGATTGTGTTAAAAAGCTCTTCAGTGTAGAGCACTAAGTGAACCAGAGGGCAGTAATTAGAGCACCATGTGACTAACACAGACCAAGGCTAGTGTTACAGCTGCACACATCTGAAGGAAGACCATGGAACCATCCAGGAACCAGCAGCTCAGCATAACGGTCTACCATGCATAAGAAATACGTCGGCGATGAGGATGCATAATGTACCTTCGCCATAGTGCGAACAGCTCAGAGCTCGTTTTCTCACGCATCATGTAGATTTAGTGTAAAGAAATCAAACCGAGAGAGGTATGGGAGTTATTTCCTTGTCAAATGTCATAATAAATAAAGAAATGAAATCCCAAAATCATATTTCACATACGAGTTGTTGTGTGTTGAGTCACAACACACATTTTGCATGCATCCTTCTTGGTTTTTAGCTTGGAGTTTCTTTCAATCACATTTTGTGGATTTTCACATTAGCATTCATTTAAAGTATTCTAGTAGAACTTTATGTTTAAGACCCACCCCTTCCACCCTATGACACCAATCATGATTAAAACTAAACTAGTGATTCATTAGCATAGTAAAAAGAGATTGGAAGTAAGCGCTCTGGGATTCATTATTGCTACATGAACAATGTAAATATAAAAATTAGTTCCTAGTTGCGCGCGCACACTCACACACACACACACACACACACACCAACACTCACCTGGGGGCAATTTAGGACAGACAGTCCACCAACAAGGATGCTTTTTATAATTACCTCTGCCAAGGAGGTTATGCATTTGTTGGTGTTGGTTTGTTTGTTTGTATATTTGTTAACTTTACACAAAAAGTTATGAATGGATTTTGATTATTTCTTTTTTAAATGTATTAATTTTTATTTATTTATTTATTTATTTGTTTTGTTGTTGTTGTTTTTTTTGACGGGTGGCCCAAATAACACCTCATTAGATTTCGGAGACGATCTGGATCAAGTTCTGAATCCAGGAATTTTTTAAAGAATTATTTAACATTGTGAGTCACAGACGGACGTTTTCTCAAAAGTGTGGTATTACAGCAGGCCCAGCAGGGGGTGCTGTGTGCTTTGTTATTTTTTTTTGGCTTGATGGAGGTTTGCGCTCACTGTGTCCTTCCAGCGTTAATATTTCTTTACCGCTATTTATGTATATTGAACTTTGACATGAAAATAACTCCGCATGTAAGGCCTATGAGATCTGTTTTATAAAAGCAAAAAAGAGAAAGTAGCACCTGATATTAGACATGCACATGCAGCCTACTTGTTAACTTTTCATCTGTTTTCATCCATGACTATAGCTGTTCACAACACTACTAATCTGTTAAACCACAGTGTATTAAACAAAGGGTTCTATTAATGGCATGAGAAGACATGCAGATATCAAACTGACCCATGAACTAAAGAAGGAATAAAACACTTGGAGGTTTGCTGCGATAGGAAAATACTCATCAGGGTTTTTTCTCTTATACCACAGCAATTTGACAGTGATTTAATTTTTTTAAATTAAAAAAACACGCTACTTCTAGTTACATTAAATGTTGTGAAACATCCACGAGATTAGTTTCTTCCTGTTATGAATCACATTATAGCAGCTATAAGAATTATTTCTTCACCCGCATCGCTTTTCTTTATTTCTAGAAGTTAATGAGAAAAAAACGCAGCCTGTCATATTACAGAAAAACCTTGAAGAGCAAAGTGCTCTATTTGGTAGATATTCACAAAATGGAAAATCTACTGACCATAATAAAGGACTGACACTGGAGACTCCTTCCAAAAATATGAAATAATCATCTTAACCATTTCGCATTTTTCTTTGTTAAATATTTTTAGATTGGCGTTTGCTAGTTTTCGATCACACAGAGCGATCACACATTTGCTGTCATTTATACGTATTAGAATGTGCATATTAATATGAACCTGTAACCTGTCGAACAGAGCTGCTGTTAATTAACCTTCCGACCAACCAGAATAGAGAATTCAACAACGCTGTGGTATAATTAGCAATTAAGGAGAGTATTCAATTCAGCAACATCCACTGAGCATTAGACGAATTATTGTTTTAGTATATACTACACGGGAACATAAAAAGCAAACTAAACCAATTTTTATTGGATATTTTTACATATTTTTAGCATGACAAAGAGCTCTGTATGCTTTGCGAACAGAGTATAAGCGTAACGTATTAAATTCACTTAAAGTTTTAGAGTAAACTACAGGGAAACAAAGAAAAGCAAACTAAAATGAGATTTTTTTAGTTTATTTTTAGATACTTTACCCAAGACAGAGGCAGGTCAGGTGAGCTCCCCATTCTCTGAGAGCAGGGCATAAGCACTGTGTCATGGCTTGGTATTAAACTCATCCAGATTTTTAGTGTCTAATACATGAAAATATAAGAAAACTTCCCTTTGTAACTCCTAGTTAGCAGATCAATCAGATTGCACCGTTCCTGTGTAGTATATACGCTAAATAACAATTTGTATATAATTCATGGAAACAGCGCTATCTGATTGGTCCACTATCTGGGGATAAAAATTAATTATTTCCAAGTGGATAATGCTTGATTCAATATGACGGACCCTCGTGGTTTGTGTTTCAGGTTAGCATATGCTAAAACTTCGAATAAGTGTAAAAACAGACTGCGGCGGAGCGCAGTTTACGTATGTTTCTGTGTAGTATACACTAAATTATTACAGAGTATAATACTTATGCTCTGCTCGGAGTGCATGAAGCACACCTGACCCGCCTTTGTCATGGTTAAAATATGTAATTTTGTTTTTTACATTTTTTGTATAGTAGATACCAAAAGTTCTTTGGATGTCGCTGAATTGGATGAATTCGACAACATCCACTTCACCTTTGGCGCATAATTGTTAAACATCCCACGATGGCGAACCTATCAGATCACGTCATTCCCGTGTAGTGTATACTAAATGTCCTTACCCTGTCTTACTCTCAGTATCCATGTGCAGTACAAACACACGGAGAAAAAACAACAAAATGAGAAAGCAAATCAAATCAGTCCCCATGTACAAACACTGGAAAGCACCTTTGATGGTTACTATGCAAACCGCATACTTTTCCCTGGAGCCCAAAGACATCAGTCGGCAATGTTTGCTATGGCAGCTCGGTAACCAACCACACTACAGCTGTGGAGATATGCTTGCTGGATAAGATGAGCTTGCTTGTTCTTACCTAGCTTTATAAATTTCTTGATATGTTTTTCCGAGAAGTTTCTGAAAGTTAGCTAGATAACTAGCTAGTAACCAAACATGTCCGTTCACAGTCAAACGTCACAGCAGATTGTGATTATGGAAAAGGATACACATGTTGAGATCCCCGGATTAAGCAAACTTAAAAAACAAAAAAAAACAAAAGTAAGTCTCACAGGAAACCAGTGTGAAGAACCAAACCGAATGGTGACTGAGCCTCACATCTCTCGGGACCTCCGTGCAGAAACAGGATGTGGAATGTGTGTGGGTATTAAAGGAGTGCTCTCCAGGTTCTCTCTCTGGCTCTTCTGGACCCCCCATCAGGATCTGAAGACGTGCACGGCGCGCACCACATACTGTCTACAGATGGGACACTCGCTCATGCGCTTGCCACACTTGCTACAGGTCACCATGTGGCCACATTCCAGCAGCACGCAGTCGATGGGCGAGTCCATGCAGATCTTACACAGGTTCTCTTCCTGGCCGCTCGGCTCGGCTGGTTCCGCTACTGTCGCAAAAACACATATCCGATTGCATTACATTATACACAACTTCATTCCACATGGGGTACGGTAACTATTCTGCTGTTATACATACCTGTGCCTGATTCGTTTTTAGTGTTTGAAACTGCAAATAAACAAGCAACAAGCAAGTAAGCGGTTTATTTATCACTAAATTAACGCTACAAGAACATTTTCTGAATTATGAGACAGTTTTACATGAATTAACCTAAATATTCAAACTTCAGTAATTAGTTTTTATTTAGTAAGCATTAATTTAGTAGCTCACATGTGCATCTGGCTTTACTGGCTAATAAGCACCGCCTCTCATAATTTAATTAATAGACCCTTTTAAAGTTTCAGTAACTCTAGTTAAACCAGTAAATCCAATATAAAAGGATGTACACAGACAAAGGGACAATAAACTAAATCTCCAGCTGCAGTGTGTAATGATTATGATTATATTATTGTGTTATATAATATTGAGCGACGTACCCAGGTTGTGGAGGTCTTTCTGGTCATTAAAAAGACGTGTAACTCTCTCCATCAGTTCCCACTTCTCACAGCAGCCCTGGTAGTTGACAAAGTTGCGTGCCAGGATTTCTTTTAGCTGCCGCACTGTAAGACCCTCAATGTCCTCCACGCTTCTCAGATCAGAGAGAGAGGCCCTGCGACTGTGCACCAGTGTCTCTTCGCTGTCTGTCGACTAACCCACACACAAGACAGTTTGATGCCTTCGATGAATGAAAATTGATTGTTCATTCATTCATTTTCTAAGCTGCTTAACCCTAATTAGAGTGGTGGGGAGCCTGGTGTCCATCTCAGCCAACTCTGGGCGAAGGCGGGGTACACCCTGAACAGCTCGCCAGACCATTGCAGGGCCAACACACATACAACCATTCACACTCACACTCACACTTGGGGGCGATTTGGAACAGCCAATTAGCTTACTGTGCATGTTTTTGGACAATGGGAAGAAACCGGAGTACCCGAAGGTGTAATGTAAGCGGCTTAGAAAATGAATGAATGAATGAATAAATGAATAATTACTTTTGACCTTGAGTGACCATCAAAGGCCAAACGACAATCATTTCAAAAGACCTTCAAACGAGAGTTTTTTCCACTAATTCAGGAACGCCAACACAATATAGAATATATCATATGACAAACATATGGGTAATTCTATCCAATACCCATACAGTATAAGGCCTGTTTGCCACATGACCCATGCAGTGTGGTGGAGGGGCCTTGCACTCCCCCTCTAGTTTATTTAATGTTAATTTTTTAAGGCCATTATTTTTATCTTTATTTTGTTTAAAAAAAGATTCTTCACCGCCAATTTAGATTGCTTTAACCACCTTAACACTGCTTGTGATCTGACAAGAGCTGTCACCTCATCATCGTCATCATCCTCTTCATCCTCATCTTCACCTTCCTCCTCCTCTTCCTCCTCCTCCGTCAGGGACTCCGGCTCCTCAGCTGCCTGGGATGGAGGAGTGAGTGACTGTGAGACGTCTGGAGCGGCTGCCGGCGGGGCGGAGTTGCTGCAGCTATTACTGCTGCTGCTGCTGTTGCTGCTGCTGGGCGTGTTTTGATCCAGCACGAGCTCCACCAGCTCCTCCTTCTCGCGGCATGTGTGAGTGGGGATGTCATGTAGGTGCAGGTAGTCACGCAGCTCCTTCACCTTCAGCCCCATCAGCTGGCTCCGCTCGAAACGAGTGCAGACGAAGCGCCGACACGTCTGGCACAGCCCGGGCCTGAGCTCGGGCTGCACCCAGCAGCGGTTACAGAAGTGCTTCTTGCAATCTACACACACATTCTGCATCGGGAGAACGAGGAATCAGTCATCAATTGGTGCCTGCCAATATGCTGAGCTGCTAATAACAGTAATCTGTTTAGTGAAATATCTGACGTGCGCTACTGCTACCTGCAATGCAGCAGTTCCCTTTCCAGACTCTTCCGAGACCTGATCTGGGTGTGTCGTAATAATTATTCAACCATATCACTGCAATTACTCCAGATGTAATTATTTACAATAACTGCATTTGTGCTTGTCCATCTCACTAACGATAATGCAATTCATTCAGATCTGTTATGTGAGAGCTGAGATATTAATATTTATCCAATTTGTCACATAAGCTGTTTGTAGAAATAGGAAGCTCTGTTGGGGAAGCTCTGTTGTTTCCTCGTCTTCCTCGAAAGTGTGAAAATGGACTCTAACAAGACTATAATTAGGCATCACTAAACTGTAAGCGAGGGCGGCACAATGGCGTATCGGCTGGCACGTCCGCCTCGCAGCAAGAAGGTCCTGGGTTCGATTCCTGGACTCGGGCGTTTCTGTGTCGAGTTTGCATGTTCTCCCGGTGCTTAATGCCATGGAATGTCTACTAAAATATCAGTTCCTGTTATCACTTATCTTATAGCAACTACAATCAGTTATTCGATTATCAGCCTCCCTTTCATCTCTCTTTAAATAAAATGAAAAATAATAACATCCAGTTCATCCCATTCCAGAGAAAACACAGCTTTACTTCTGGCTATTGCAAAGTACTGACACTCGAGACTCCTTCCACCAATGTGAAATAAATGCTTCTTTACGTAAAACTCTTCATCCATCCAACAGCCATTCACACTCACACCTAGGGGTGATTTGGAACACCCACTTAGCCTACTGTGCATGTTTTGGGACTGTGGGAGGAAACTGGAGTACCCGGAGGAAACCCACACAAGTACAGGGAAAACATGCAAACTCCACACAGAAATGCCCCGAGTCCGAGAATCGAACCCAGGCCTTCTTGCTGTGTGGCAGACGTGCTAACCACTGCTCCACCGTGCCGCTTTGTTACACCTAATTTAACAAAAATAAAATAAATAAATAATGAATTATTAACTCTTTCCCCCTTAATGATTGTATTTGACACCCTGGCCTGTATTGTATTTGTGCCCCCTCAAGCCAATTGAGGAGAAATCCCCTAAAATCTTCAGCTGATCACTTATGAACTTATAACTATGAAAATCTGCATTCTCTATGAATTTTTGATACATGTCTACTGCAGGTGGGCGGATATACCTTCCAGCAGACCAATGGCAACCCAAATTTTTTTCCCATCTAAGAAGAATAGTAATGCGCTAAAAGAACAGAGAAATCTTGGAAAGTATTTTATACTACAAATTGAAAATCATCATTGTTTTTATTTTTATGCATTCCACATAAACTAAAGTTCCTCTGACAAGATGGCCAGATTCAGATTCTGTTGGTAAAAGTGGGCACACACTCCTCGTTTTCTTTTTATTTCGCATGTAGAAATCAGAGACTCTGCGCCTACATAGAGTGAATGCACTGTAACTAGCCCGGTCTCTACTGTAAATAGCCACGCTTCTACTGTTACTAGCCACGTCTCTACTGTTACTAACCACGTCTCTACTGTTACTAACCACGTCTCTACTGTTACTAGCCACGTCTCTACTGTTACTAGCCATGCCTCTACTGTTACTAGCCATGCCTCTACTGTTACTAGCCACGTCTCAACTGTAACTAGAAACGTCCCTACTCTTATCTAGCCACGTCTCAACTGTTACTAGAAACGTCCCTACTCTTATCTTGCCACGTCTCAACTGTTACTAGCCACGTCTCAACTGTTACTAGTCACGTCAACTGTAACTAGAAACGTCCCTACTGTTACTAGCCACGTCCCTACTGTTACTAGCCATGTCTCTACTGTTTCTAGCCACGCCCTTACTGTTATTTGCCACGTCTCTACTGTAACTAGAAACATCCCTACTCTTAACTAGCCACGTCCCTACTGTTACTAGCCACGTCTCTACTGTTACTAGCCATGTGAACTGTAACTAGAAATGTCCCTACTCTTAACTAGCCACGTCTCTACTGTTACTAGCCACGTCTCTACTGTAACTAGAAACGTCCCTACTGTTACTAGCCACGTCTCTACTGTTACTAGTCACGTCAACTGTAACTAGAAACGTCCCTACTGTTACTAGCCACGTCCCTACTGTTACTAGCCATGTCTCTACTGTTTCTAGCCACGCCCTTACTGTTATTTGCCACGTCTCTACTGTAACTAGAAACATCCCTACTCTTAACTAGCCACGTCCCTACTGTTACTAGCCACGTCCCTACTGTTACTAGCCACGTCCCTACTGTTACTAGCCACGTCTCTACTGTTACTAGCCACGTGAACTGTAACTAGAAATGTCCCTACTCTTAACTAGCCACGTCTCTACTGTTACTTGCCACGTCTCTACTGTAACTAGAAACGTCCCTACTCTTAACTAGCCACGTCCCTACTGTTACTAGCCACGTCTCTACAGTTACTAGCCACGTCAACTGTAACTAGAAATGTCCCTACTGTTACTAGCCACGTCTCTACTGTTACTAGCCACATCAACTGTAACTAGAAATGTCCCTACTCTTAACTAGCCACGTCCCTACTGTTACTAGCCATGTCTCTACTGTTACTAGCCACGTCAACTGTAACTAGAAATGTCCCTACTCTTAACTAGCCACGTCCCTACTGTTACTAGCCACGTCTCTACTGTTACTAGCCACGTCTCTACTGTAATTAGAAACGTCCCTACTCTTAACTAGCCATGTCCCTACTGTAACTAGCCACGCCTCTACTGTAACTAGCCACGCCTCTACTGTAACTACATGTAGATACTTACCTCAGTGAATGTGTATATAAGTCTGAAGAATCATAAAATAAAGAGAGAACATTGTTGACCACGAGCCTCTGTGCCGTGTTCCTGTTTTCTCCTTCGGCCTGATAAGGTAAGGTAATGTTTGAGCGGGGGTGGGGGTATCTAAAACCAAGCACGTAGGAATTTCTTTGTTTGCAATGTAATCATGGCTTTTTCTCTTAATATTCAGTGCACACAAAATCAAAGAGTAAAACCTAACAGATACGAAAGTACTGACTATGAAAATTACTGACTGAAAACAAGTACTATGAAGTCACTGAGGAAACGCACACAGGCATCAAATATTATCATTAATGGGTAAGTGGGACTCTAAATAACAACAAACTGTCATGCCGGTGAGAAGTGAACTGTATGTACGTGAGTGTCAGTCACCCTGCTTGCCGTATCCAAGTGGCCTCCACAGGCCCTGCACAAGTGTTCGGGTGATGTTGGAGCAGGGCTGTAGCCCGAGTTTGTGTAGGCCTGGTGCCATGTGCTGCTGGCTTCTTCCACGGTGGCGGTCGTTTTCCACACAGAACCAGTTACATCAACATCGGCCTCTCACGCTGCCTCCTGACCAATCAGAAACAGGAAGATGCACACACACACACACACACACACATTTAAAATGTACATATTTATATGACTTCTGCAACGGCCACTAATGTCAACCAGTCAAAAGTTTTAGAACACCTTTTAATGTCGCAGTGTATTCCACAATTAAAGCACAAAACAAAAAAAAGAAAAGAAAAAAGAAAAATAGGTTGTGGATTTGTTCTGTTTAACACAATTTTACTGAAATTTGAAGTAAAAGATTAAAGATCATTTTCAGAAAAGGAAAGCAAATAAAAAAAAGTGTAAACAAATAATATGGCTATGCAGAATTCATGGTTGCCCATTTTAAATAGATGTTGAATTATTATTCGGCCTTCTATTACCTAAAAATTTAGGGTTTGTGGCCTGAATGAGTTTGACACCCCCGATTTAGATTAATAAGACTAATTCACCACGGGCATCCAGATTTTAAACCTGCACACACAACAAAATGAAATTTTGGGCTTTGTCATCATTATTATTATTATTATTATTAGCAATAAAAGTAAAATACTAGCACTAGTATTATTGTTATTATAATAATTATTATTATTTTACTCTTTTTATTTTTTTTATTCATTCATTTTCTGAACCGTTTAATCCTAATTAGGGTCACAGGGAGGCTGGAGCCTATTTCAGCCGACTCTGGGCGTGGGCAGAGTACACCCTGGACAGCTCGCCAGGCCATCGCTGGCCAGAAACACGCTGATGGCAACCCAGTGGCCTACTGTTTATGAACAGCAGCAATGGTTCTTTTATATGCCTCTCACCACAGACAGTGAGAGACATGACTCGCCTTCGATAACCCAGTTAGCCTCATTTGGAGTATTATTATTATTATTATTATTATAAAGAGAGACAACGGTCTCTCACTCACACGCTCATTAGCTGAACTGCTTAATCCTATTAGGTTCGCAGAGAGGCTGATGTCTATCTCAGCCAACACTGAACAGTTCACCAGACCACTGCAGAGCCAAAACTCACACAACAATTCACACTCACATTCACACCTAGGGGCAATTTGGAACAGAAAGTTAGCCTACTGTGCACGTTTGTGGACTGTGGGAGGAAACTGGAGTTCCCAGAAGAAACCCACGCAAGCATGGGGAGAACACGGAAACTCCACACAGAAACGCCCGAGCCCGGGAATCGAACCCAGGCCTTCTTGCTGTGAGGCGAGCGTGATATCCACAACACCACCGTGCCTATTTAATTATTATTATTATTATTATTATTATTATTATTATTATCATCATCATCATCATCAGCAGTATCATTCTTTATTATTACCATTATTGAATCATTCTTATTAAACTATTAAATTATTATTATTATTATTATTATGATTCCATTTAAAGTGGCATTAGCACAGAAGTCTTCAGTAACTTGGTGCTCTCTGTACACACCCTGGGTTTGTTATACATTCACATCCTAATTAAAGCAACACAATCCGACCTAAAGATTCCGGATTCATTCCGTCTGTTTCCACCAAATAAAAATAATAAAGATTCCAGTTTTAAAAGAACAGAATACAATAAACATACAAGGTCGGATTGAGGATTTTTTAATTTCTTATTCCTTAGAAAAAGTAAATGATATTTTTCACAGACTTTACTAATAAATTATACCATTTTACACACACACACACACACACACACACACACACACACACACACAATTATATTTATTAGAATGATGCACATCTGGACAGTATATATCCAGATGTGCAGGCTAATTCGCTCACTTGGATTAGCATGCATTATAATTAGCACATACACCATAAACAAAAACAAACAAAAATTGCATGGGTGCAAAAATCATGTGTTTATGTTTATCATCTTTTTTTTGTTTGTTTGTTTATTTTATAAATTTAAAACGATACGCAGTGAATTTCCCGTTGAATAATTAGTAGACTGTATCCTAAAACTCTTCGCAGTCCCTATCTAGGTGCACTCTGTAAGGTATAATGATATAACGGCTTGAACACCCTATCTAGTCCCCTCCGTATTGAACAGGGTGTGATTTAGGACCCAGCAGCAGTAATGCAGTTCCAGCCGGCTGAGCTACAATGACTTGCTAGCTCGGTGATGCTCAGTGAAATGTCTTACCGTAAAGACCCGACGCTATTCGTTTCTATGATGGTCATCTCGTGATTCCGTAACCGTCGAATACTCACGATTATCTGCGTTAAATGTCAAATAAATCCGGCTTTAAGGAATGAGAGCACTCGGACACCCGCTCATGTTCTGGCTAATGATGGGTGACTCGATTCCTACTGTATGAACGACTCTGTCCTGTTTCTAGATGATCCGACTACCCTATACAGGCAATTCGGAAGAGTCGAATCTTTCATATGATTCAATACGAGTTCCCGCGACGGAAAACGGGGTTCCCTCACGGATCTGTGAGAATACTGCCATCTGCTGGACGGATATGAAATAAACAAGGTGATGGAAATCGAGTGAAATACTTAACCCCTTAAGAACCAGTGATTATGACAATTCAAATTATTATTATTATTATTATTATTATTATTATTATTATTATTATTATTGTGGTTGTTGTTGTTATTATTATTTTTTTATAAACAGCGACAACGTTCTCTTACTCTCACTCTCATGCTCATTAGCTGAACCACTTAATCCTATTAGGTGTTGCAGGGAGACTGATGCCTATCTCAGCCAACACTGAATAGTTCACCAGACAACTGCAGGGCCAATACACACACACACAACCATTCATACTCACATTCACACCTAGGGGCATTAGGAACAACCAAAATTTGACTAAAGTGCATGTATTTGGAATGTGGGAGGAAACCAGAGTACCCAGAGGAAACCCACTCAAGCACAAGGAGACCATGCAAACTCCACACAGAAATGCCTGAGACCCAAGACCTTTTTGGCTGTGAGGTGGATGAGGTAACCACTATGACAATTCAAATTATTGTTATTATTATTATTGTAATTATTATTATTATTATAATTATTATTATCATCATTATTATTACTATTATTATTACTATTATTATTATCATTATTATTACTATTATTATTATTATTATCATCATTATTATTATTATTATTATCATCATTATTATTACTATTATTATTATTATTATTATTATTATTATCATTATTATTACTATTATTGTCATTATTATTATTATTATCATTATTATTACTATTATTGTTACTATTATTATCATCATCATTATTACTATTATTATTATTATTATTATTATTACTATTATTGTTATTATTATTATCATCATCATTATTACTATTATTATCATTATTATTATTATTATTATCATTATTATTACTATTATTGTTACTATTATTATCATCATCATTATTACTATTATTATTAT
>JBCNYH010000026.1:8997564-9014206 GCA_039654325.1 Tandanus tandanus
CACACACACACACACACACACACACACACACACACACACACACACACACACACACACACACACACACGCACACACAAGTCAAAAAGCTCATTAGCAACAGTTCACATAACTTCATTGTCAGCAGAACAATGGACTCAAAGTGCTTCTCCAGCTTCAACAGAAATATTAATTAATGAACACCAGAGCGCGCCGTTTGCTCTTAAAACTCTACCCACCCTCACTCATTTGTCGACCCGCCTGAGAGATAGAGAGGTCGTCTCTATTTCAGCCGATACTGGGTGAAGGTGGGGTACACCATGAACAGCTTTCCAGACCATCGCAGGGCCAATGAGGGAGTTTTATCTTTGCCTCCGTCGCCACAGGTTTGCTCATTAGAGATGTATAGGGTTTTAAATCATAAGTTTAAATTCTGGGGCAGTGGTGGCCCGGTGGTAGGGTGCTGGATTACTGATCCAAAGGCCGGGGGTTCAAGCCCCACTATGACCAAGTTGTCCCCCCAGTGCAGCTAACTAGGTTATCAAAGGCCGGCCATGTCTCTCCCTGTCTGTGATGAGATGCATGTAAAAGAACCATTGTTGTCTTTCGTAAAGAGTAGGCCACTGAGGTGCCGTCAGCGTGTTTCTGCTCTGCGATGGCCTGGTGAGCTGTCCAGGGTGTACTCTGCCCTCACTCAGAGTCGGCTGAGATGGGCGCCAGCCTCCTCGCGACCCTAATTAGGATTAAGAGGTCCAGAAAATGAATGAAGTTTAAATTCTTTACTAAATTTGTATGTAAAGCTGCTTTGCGACAGTGTCAATTGTACAAGTATACAAATAAAACGGAATTTAATAATGTCTGAACATCTGAAATGTGTTTGCGTGATGATGACCTTGTTTCCCATGCAAATGCTAAGAAAGATGAATAAAATAAAGTTTCTTTCTTTTTAATGACCAAAATTGGTTTGGATATTTTCAGAATTTTCTGCAAAAATTATGTTGATACCTGCCAACCCAGATTTTCTGTCTGCACCTCACATTCTGTGAAAATCTGAAATACACACATGCTATTTCAAACCTAGTTAAATAAAGGCTCATTTAAAAGCATTCAGAATGAGTTGCTAGATTGTGTGCCTTATGACTTATGTTGTTGCCTCTCAACTGCCTTTCAGTTAAACTTTACCCAGTAATAGCTTATAGCATAGGTAAAGTGTGATAGCTTCACTCCAGCAAATTCGATGGTCCTGAACCACTGTCGTTAACCACTGCTGTTGAAAGTATCCCAACTCCTTGACACACTAGGGGTCATTAAGGCAGAGGTTAATGACCTCCTATTTCCTGCGAAGCTCTTGCACGTGCTGCTCCTCTGGAAACAGTATGCTAATGAAATTACCCAGAGAGAGCGAATCCAGCTGGCTGCTGCTGGTGGATGTTGGCGGTATGGTCTGTCTGACATAAAGAACTGTAGGACTGAAAGTAAAGAAAAAGGATCTGACCCGGAAATCAGCCTGCAGATGTTGATAAAGAAGTAGAGAGATTGTATAAGCGGGACAGCAGCATCCAGCTGAGTGAACTATGAGTCAGCTGCCAGGCTTCAATTAGTGACTCATCCCCCTGACCATGTAGACTGCTTCCAAATGTTGCATTGACTCCTCTGTCATGTTTATTAGATGAGGTTTAAAGTGTTTAGTAACTGCTGTACAGATCTTCCCTGGAAGTGAAATAAAACCACGATGGCTGGCATGTCCGTTCACATTCGAGCGATTGCATTTGTAAGGACACAGGCACTCTCGCATGCGTTTAGTTTGGATTGGAAGAACATTAGGTCTATAAAACAGTGGAAATTTGTTCTTTCCAGTGAATATAGGAATGGTTTAGTTAAAAGCAGCCATTCATTCATTATCCTCACTTGGGCTAACAAAGCATTCACAGACTAACCTGGAAACACTGGGTACAAGGCAAGAATAAACCCTAGACACCAGGCTAGTGTCAACCTACTGGCACTCACTCACTCACTCACTCACTCACTCATTTGTCGAACCACTTAGTCCTATTAGGGTCTCAGGGAGGCTGGAGCCTATCTCAGCCGACACTGGGTAAAGGTGGGGTACAGCCTGAACAGCTCTCCAGACCATAGCAGGGCCAATATACACACACAACCACTCACACTCACACATAAGGGCAATTTGGAACAGGCAATTAGCCTGATATGCATGTATTTTAACTGTGGGAGGAAACTGGAGAACCTAGAGGAAACCTAGATAGTAGTCGAACCTCAGTATCGAACTGAAGCTATTTGTTGGGAATACTCCCCACTACACCAGCATGCTACCCTGATTTATAATGTGAAAAAGGTGGGAAAAAACAAAAACACAAACAAAAAACCTAGATAGCTACCTACATTGGTGCTATGAGGCTGATGTTGTTAACAAGTGATGGAAATCACCAACAATTTTTTTTATATGTAGCAGTGATAATACCTGTAGCTGAATATCTATTACTTTAGTGTTCAAAATATTCATGTTTCTATATTTAAAGCCACATAGTTAGTGGAGTGTCCAAAAGTTTTAAATAATTGCTCCAGTATATACTACAAGGGAACCATTAGAAAAGCAAACTAAAATGAGATTTTTATGGTTTATTTTCGACATCTGTAAAGCATGATAGTAATCCTACATGCTGCATCTTTTGAAACTTATTTAAAGTTTTAGTATCTGTTAAATGGGACAAGAAAAGCAAACTAAAACAAGATTTTTATGGTTTTAAAGCGTGACAATGATCATGCATGAGTTATTATGGCCTATTCTTACCTTGAAAAACATGAATGCCGTATTCTTATGTTTCAGGGACAGCATTTTTTTTAATTTTCAGATTTAAGAAAGTGACTGTGGAAAGCTTTTGTCCATCATTTTAATTCAAGCATCATCCCGGGTTTGTGAGGTGGATAATTAACAAATGTTCTGCTAAAAGTGAGGTGGATGTCACTGAATACCGAGCATGAGGCAAATAATTATTTTAGTATATACTACATGGAAACATAATCAAACAAAACACTAAAACCAGATTTTTTATGGTTTATTTATTTATATTAAAAAAAAAATAAATCATGAGTCACAGATGAGCTTTTTGCTGAGCTTCACGAGCAGATAATAAGCACTGAATAACAGTGTCATTTTAAACCCATTCAAAGTTTTAGTATATACTACATATAAACATAAATAAAAGCAAACTAAAAAGAGATTGTTATAGTTTTAAATATTTTTTACATATTTTACCCAGGACAGCTCCATGCACTTTGTTGTCTCAACATATCTGTTGATATCCTGTTTTGTTGTAGCCTACCTGCTTCACCTTTGATAAACTGTGCTTTGAGATGCTTTCCTGCTCACCACGGTTGTAAAACTAGCTGAGTTACTGTACTGAAAAGCCCAGATCAGCAGTTGCTAAAATACACAAAGCATGTTTGATATGAACATTAACTGTGATCTACACAGTTTTTTTATTTATTCATTTATTTATTTTTTTAAACTGAACAAAGGTTAGAAATGTTATTATAAACTGTTGTACATTTTTATTTTGTCCACCAGGCTATAAAATAAGAACAACAACAAATCTGAAGAAGTAATTTTTATTAATCACAAACAAAAAGCTACTGTTCAAGAATTCACACAGGATTTGTACCAGCGTAAAATCAACGTGAGATGAAAAAAATTGTTTCATGAGTGAAAAGGGCACAATATTTAAAATGAACCTCCTATGTCAAGACCTCGGTGTAGAACATGATGATTAAATCCATTATTCATTCAGCATTTGATAATGCTTTGTACATCATGTAAACATCATCTCACCTCATATTCTGGTTATTAAATCAATTCCCTTAAATACCTTTATAATGAAATAAAAGCTTTTAACTGCAATTATTAAAAGGTTATGTAAAATAATAATGTCTTCTTGCAACACCACTTCACTTAGGCCATGATACAATATGTAAGTTCTATTTCTACTTTATTGACAAAAACGGGGTCATCAATAAATCGGCGCACAACAAAACTAAAATCTATTTACAAAAAAAAGAGATGGATATGTGCTGTATATCAGAATAGCCTATCATTCCTCTCAAACACCTGTTGTGATTTATACAAATGGTATAAAATTTGTTAGAAAATCAGTCAGACCGAACAGTGATGTGTCCAGTTAGACGTCACAGTATATAACAAGTCACTATTTATATCGAACACAATAAACATCATCTTTATTATACAACCACACTGAAAGGCACTCAAGAGGAATGATTAATGTTTCTTTAGAGGAATTAATCAACTCAAATATGACAATAAAATCCCCATACAGATCAAAACCAAAATGATTATTATTATTTACCAACTGTGAGGGTTGTATTTGTGGTGATTGTACTTTGATAAATTCTAAATTGTTCGTGACACTTTGGGTGAATTGTGCTCGTTCTGATCCAGGAACCAAACGCAGCCTGTAAGGCAGATCCTCTCTCTCACATGATTAGTTGACCTGAAATTGTGAAGAGTGTCATATTTGCCTCTATCTGGAAATCTAAAACTAAACAAAATATATTTTTATTCCCACAAGAGGGAAGGTACAATAAATCAACATAGAACCATCGCAGCTTTTTGTTAGCCAAACACAAAAAAACCCTGTTTTATTTTTTAAAATAATACTGAAACTACTTCTCAAGAAGTAAAAGACTAATAAAGAAAAAAAAAGAAAAAAAGCACTACCAGGACAGTATATTCACTATATACATGATCAACAAGGACACTTAAACTCAAGAATACGCAGCTTGGGCTGATTACAGTGTTTTCTGGCTTAAAAAAATTATTATTGTCTAAGACTATCTACAAAAATTAACATGGAACCCCACGCTAAACGATTTAGCCTGCAACAGTAAACTAAGGAGATAAGACCATTGAAAATGTTCTCATTTTATATGAATTTCAAACAGAGCCGGATTTAGCCTTCTCTTGCTTGGGGTGCATCAAATCGTCCATGTGGGAATCTTTGAAATCATGTTGTTTGTTTGTCATTTTACTGACTGATTTATGACCATATATGACCAGGTCAGGGTTGCCAAATTTAAATGTAAGATCCCTTAAAAATAGGCTCTTATCTTAAAAATAGCTCAGTGCAGCACCATTCTAAATCCAGCCCTGATTTCCAACTCAAGTGAGAGTATGATCAGAGGTCAGAAATTTTGAGATGATTTAATTAAAGTGAACTACAGACCGGTCAAAATTGTTAGCTTCTTCCAAACACCAAATCGGTCTATAAGATATACTGGCTTCAATGTTAGTCATTTTCAAATATTTTTTTCTTAAAAAAGTAAACCTCTAAAGATTTCAAAATATATTCTATCAAAAAATATTCTGACACATTTAGCTGGTACAAAACAAAAGTTATACAAACGACAAGCAATTTAAAGCAAAAATGTTTATGCAATTCTGCTGAAGCTGTGAATAAAAAGAAAGCAAAGTGAAGAAATGGGTTTAAAAAATTGGTTTAAAAAGAAAAACCTTCAGTGGTCTGATGGAGATTAATGCTTCTAGGTGGTAAAGGAACTTTTTTGTCCACTTTGGCAAATATGAATAGTGTTGTAGTAAATATACTGTGATGTAAACCATGCTCTGGCACAGCGAAGAGTCTTTTTTCCTCAGTGTGTTTGTCCCTCGTTGTCTGCAAGGTATTGTGCTAATGACTCCACTGTGTTTCAGGGTGTCTCCTTGTGGCTCTCTGACCTCAGATGACGAATGATGATTTGTGCTTGAAATCACCCTGAAAAAAAGAAGGTCAGAGTGAGCAAATAATGCGAGAGGGATTCTACATTTCATAAACAGATGTGTGTGGAAATAATCATCAGTTCACCTCATCATCTGTTCGGATGTAATCCACTCCATCAGCCTTTCCTGGTGCTTTGTAACTAGAAAAACACAAATTCATTCGATTAATCACATTATATTTATTATTTAATCAACTCTGGAGTTGTAGACATGCTATTCATGTCATTTCTGAATTTCTGTGTTTCTGTGGGACGACTCCTCAGTGTGGTGAATCGGTTTTGGGAGGGGATGATGGCTCCGCAGTTGTGGTATATTACCGTGTCTAACGCCTATTAAAACAATCCACCACTGACAGCTGGAGTCCATGTGCATCTTGGCAAACTGTGTGTCACAGTGTTGAGTGTGGTATATACTTAGGCTTCATGGACTGTTATACATGAATCCAGTACTTTTTCAGTGAGTTTTGAGAGTGAATTAATTTTCTCTATATTCAGTTTTCTTGCTGTGTTTTAAGTGTGATCTGTAGTACTAAGTTTCCATGTCTAGATATGAGTGTAAATTCACAACATTTCTAATGGCAGTGGCAGAGTGGAGCAGTGGTTAGCGTGTCCACCTAACAGCAAGGACGTTCTGAGTTCAAGCCCCATGCACAGCAAGGGGTTTCTTTTTTTGAAGTTTGCATGTTCTCTCTGTGCTTGCATGGGTTTCCTCTGGGTAATCTGTTTTCCTCTCACAGTTCAAATAACATGCATATTAGCATAATTGGCTGTTTGAAATTGCCCCTTGGTGTAAGTGTGTCAACTGTTGTGTGTGTGTGTGTGTGTGTGTGTGTGTGTGTGTGTGTGTGTGTGTGTGTGTGTGTGTGTGTTGGTCCTGCAATGAACTAGCAAACTGTTCAGGGTCTACCCTCCTTCACTCGGGTCCAGCCTCCCCGTGACCCTGGACGATAAGGTGGTTCGGCAAAAGAATGAATGAATAAATGATACAGCACTTTTAATGTTGTGCTTACGTCGCAAGTGTGTTTATGCCTTGTGTCACTCAATGTATATTCCTATTTATTTTAGTTTACAGATGGTTTCTCTCATTACATTTGTTACAGGAAATGGAAAATTTCCTTCTCACTCCTGGGCTGCTTTCACTTCCTTCTAATACCTCCAATACCTTACTACGTGATTGCTGCTCTGAAAGCTGAACCTTAAAAGGACCTCTCAGGACAAAAGAAGACCTAATTTAAAATGGGAGTCAAAGATTAGTAAACAGGATGTATCTGTGAATGAGGATGAAACCACCAGGAAAGGCTCACTCATTTTTTGTCACTTACTTGCTTCCCGTTTGTTTCTCGCTGGCAAAGAAACCTCTCCTGTATGCACAGCAGATGCCAACTATTATAACCAACAGCACCAGCACCACCACCAGCACACCCAGAACGATGCCAGCAACGTTCAGGTCATCTGGAAATAATGAGAGAAACAGTATGAAAGTATTATTCGAGATATAGGCACAATGTGTAAGAATTCATCACCTGGCGAATTTTTGCTGCATATTCCAAACAAATAGAGGGCACTATATCACCCGAAAGTTGGGGTGTCTACCCAGGTTTCCTTCCACAGTCCAAAGACATGCACATTAGTTCAATATTTGTAAATGTGAGTGTGAATGTTTGTTTGAGTCTATGTTAGCCCTGCAACAGAATAGCGAACTGTTCAGGATATACCCCGCCTCTTGCCAGTAGTTAGTTGGAATTACCTCCAGCTTCCACCGTGACCCTGATGGATAAGTGTTATAGATAATGGATGGTTGGATGGATGAATGTTCATGAGAGTCCAGGGATTTGTAACTTTCAATCTCAGACAAAATATGTGCACTGAGTACAAAAATAAGATGGTTTACAATGTCTGGGGTATCTCCTGCTAGGGTCAATTTTCTTTCTCTTTTCCCTTATCCAAAAATGCTGCACATAAAATGTTAACCACATTTAATGTTCAAATCTGGAGTCCAGATGTTTCTGAAAATTGCAGCGGTCCATCTCTTTTATTTCAGCGGTCTGAGGTGTAAAATTATAGCTCAGATGCTAATGTAACCGGCAGTGACTTCCACCTACAGTAAGTCACAGAAATAGAGTGACTTCTTCTCTTCTAATTTGGGACTGAGGACAGACTGGACACGATAGCTAAGAAAGGAGAAGCAACATTGTAGAAATTTAACGTTCGCTAAAATCCAAGTGTGCAGCCCACATATTACATGTTTGTGTGTCCAGCGTTCAGGTGATCCGAGTTGGTACACAATAGAAATGGTAGTGGGGGAACAGTGTGTTCAGTAGTAATGTCCAAATAGTGGCTTACAAATTTGCAGTGATATCTTTTATTATGAAACAGTAAAAGTACATAACCAGCTTTACCATTACCCAAGTTAACAGGTCATGAGGTTTTAAGAAGGTCCACACAAACTTCAGCATATGAGTGATACAAATGAAGCTTCAATCCTAATGCTCTACTATACCATTTATAGCATTTTGGCATATGCATTTATCCAGACCTCCCGAGGTATAAAATGGCATTACAAGATGGACGGACCATCCTGCCTCTGGGCTCATTGGTTAACTTCAGTAGATATCTCTCCAAACACAATAAACAGACATCGTGGACATAATGTCAAAGCTATTATTTTTTCACATTGTGGTGATAATTAAAGTTAATTTTCTAAATCTTTCAAACTATAATTTTACACCTAGCACCTCTAAGAGGAGGATGTCCACTTGATCCACACTAATTAAGATGTAATTATAATTAATACATGAGGATAAAAGAGCATTTCTGTCTGGCAAAACAATAACTTACAGACTTCCATCATCTGTGGGTTGCACTCTGCGACTCCCGCTTCATTCTTTGCTCTGCAGTAGTACTGCCCGCCATCTTCTTTCCTCACTGCACTGAATTTCTGCAGGATAATAAATAACATGTCTCTCATTATCTGGTTATTTATGGAGTATAATGATCCACATACTCTAATTGCTGTAAAGGTCTGAATATTTAAAAGGCACTGGTTGAAATAAGGGTTAAAGATGAAAAGTGACTGAATGGTGAAGGAGACTTGGAAACATGGAGACTTCTCCAAGGGAAGAAGGCAGAGGGCTTCAATGAGGCTTTGTTTTTCTTTTTCAGACTAAACATCACTGCTGCATTAATGCAGCCCTTAAGTGTATCCTTGGCTGATTTAAATAAAAAATTTGAATTGCTGATCACATATTTTGCTTCTAAAACAGAAGAAACCTGACAACAGGAAGCTTTCATATACGACACTTTATTCAAATCAAACCCTTCTGTCTGTACCCTTTTAGTAATCTTTGTTTGGGAAGGTATAAAAACAACTGCAACAGATCACAGGGCAAAAAAGCTGATGCATCAGACTGAGAAAGTTAAAAAAATTTCATGGTGAAAAAAATAATTCAATCAAGAACCCCTAAGTGCTTTTTAGTTGATTCCTCTAGAGAACCTTTAAAAGGTTCTTTGTAGAAAAAGTATATCTCTTTCAGAAAAGGCTTCAATGAAATTCCTTTTTGATATGGAGAACCATTTCCTATCCAAAGTACCTGGTATCTTTTTCCTAATGCAGTGCAAAATCAATCATAATTCGACTCAAGTGCATTAAGTTTTGTATAATTGGGGATTGCAGATGGCCATTTTTCCACAGGTGCCCTGCTAATCTGATATGTGGGATGCTAAATAGGTAAGAGAACAAAAGTGGAGGCCTGTAGAAATGTCACGTGTTCTGAATATCCTCAAAATATTCTAAAAAGTATGCAATTCACAAATATTTTTTGTAATGTATTTACTTAAATACATTAAAATATTGTTTATTTTAATTAATTGCTAATGTTTTCTTGAAGAGCAACTGATTTCTGTTTTCTCTATACAAAAATAAAATAACTTTTGACACAATCTTCAGCAAATTTGTCTAGTTTCTCTGTGGGCAAATTCAGTTTTAACTGGAGTAATTTATATGGACTTCAAAACAAATAAGCATCCTATGGAAAAAGGCAGAGCTGGAGAAGTACTTCTTTCACACACTGGACAGTCCCAGGCTATGTTTTTCTATTTTATGAAAATCTTTTGGAAGCTCAGTTAAGAATACAAAACTGGAACTTTAAAATAAATGAACAAACAACAGAAATAAAAAAACAGATATTTGATGAACGGTGTCCAGACCTTTTTTTTAATTATTCCACTGAGACCTTTATGACACACTGTACATCTACAGCACTTCAGCTCCACCTGGCTCATCTCATATGTCAAGTTAGCAGCTCCCGTGTCAAGAAGTGTCATTCACAACGCATAATGCAATGCACATTTGGTTCCTCTGTTGCAGATGGTTAAACTATATTCCCAGTGCAATAAGAGGATGGTCTCGTACTGGTTGTTTTGGTCAGCTGCCTGAACAAACTGCGTTGAGAGAGAAAAAAACGCACACGGGTTCTTTTTAAATGGACTAAATACTGCACATTTAAAAATACTCTCAGTCATGCCCAGCACGCTCGCTGTCCTCCAATGGATAATGTGAGATTTTGACAGCCAGGGCAGGATTTAAAGGGGACAGTGAAGGTTGAGTGACCAGGGCGGGCCGTGAGTGTGAATGGCAGACTGTGGCACTGCGGAAAGTGCAAGTGAGTACAGCAGATTCCCTTCATGGCTGAAGCCATCACACATCAACTGGCTCCCTAAAATATCCCTTCTCCCATTCCTCCCAGTGCTCACCAGCACACCCGTTTCGCCGTTTAGCATATAGGACGAGTTGAAGAACTTAGGGCTGCTCTTGGGGTCCATGGGAATCTCCTCTTTGTTTCGAAACCACTGGTATTGGGACTTGGGGAAGCCCTCATCCTCCACACACATCAGCTCAGCCGACTTCCCCACTGGCACAGACGTAGGTACCGAGCACCGAGGAGTCACTGGCTTTACTGTAAAACAGAACCCAAATAACCCAAGTGAGGCTTGCATACTAGAAAACAGCATCTTTATATGAAATGAAGAGTGCAGCTGGTCCGTTCTCAAAGCTTTAAGGCCATGCATGGTGTGCTTTCTCTTTTTAGCTGCCTGATTAAACTCAGATGCGATTTCAGAATTTTCCCCATTTAGCCGTGGACACGCCCGAGCCTGAGGCAGGCCCGAAAGCATCCTCGAATGTGCGCCAAGGGCTGGAAGTGTTATGTGGCCGAGCTCAGCTTACAGCGGCGCAGCTCGGCGAACACCATTAACATCATTTCTGGGAAAACATACAGCATAATTCTAATTGCTGAATGGTGTCTGCCAGGGATTCAGGAAACTACAATTAATATATAAACAAAAATATTGTGGAGTGCTGATGGGTGTAATGATAAAGTTCACTGACAAAGAAAAAATACTAATATTAAATTTTAATAGTAGCCACTGTGTGGCACACTGGTTTTGTTCTGTACTTGTACAGGCTCAGCAACATCAAGTTTGTGATGTGCTTATTAACATGTTGTATAGAAAATATTAAACCACTGAGAAAATTGTAGAATTATTAATTATCCTTGCACAAATTATAAGCATTATCATCAGTCAGACTCTATGGACTTGTTTAATAGCTAAATGAGCACGGGCCTCATGTGCAATATTCATGCCTTGCACAGAATTCATACTGAAAAGGAGCGAGCACACGAAGATGTAAAGCTGTGTAAGCAATAAAAAAATTTTGATGAAACACATTCTCTTTGTACATCCCAACTGTTGTGAACTTGAGTCCAAATGCATGAGTACTACACTACGCCATCTCTCTGCACAATTTCCTCTAGGATCAATAAAGTATTCTCATCTCCTCAATTACACCAATTGTAATATGCTATGGGGTGACACGCCTCTCTCCAGATTCAGGAAAAATTTACAAAAGTTGGCCCATAAAAATTTCCACGGAGTCTGTGGTTGAGTTTTTTTTTTGGCACTTTGTCCTCTGGTATTATTAATAAAAGGCAGGCTGTTAATGTTGTAAGATTGGGGAACCGCATTGTCCGGTGGTTAAGACATCAAGGTCAATATCAGGCAGAGGAATTTTGCCCACCAGAAAAATGTGACCAGAATATTCAGAGAGGCTGACATTGAGGATCTCACTCCATTTGAAGAGAGTCATGACAGTTGTGGCCTCAAACAACTGACAGTGGTTGCTTTGTCAACTACATAGTAACAAGGTAAAGTCATATAATCTGTTTAAGATTGGCATTTCCTAATTAACCCCAAAGGCTAAAAGAAGGGGAATGTGTAGGCCTATATATGTTACAACCCGGAGAGTCCAGGTATAGGTCCTATTAATGTCTGCACATGGTGACCCACAGATTACAGACTATACTATACAAGCATCTGTCTGAAGCTATATTATTTACTTATTATTATCTCTGTCTATAGTCTGAGTTAGCCCCCAAACATAATGCATGATCCATGTTAATCACTTACAAATATTTTACCTAGTGACAACCAATACTGATCATTAGCACCAACCAAATTAATTGGGTTACTTCAAGTTTCTGGCAGCCAAAATATTGGTTATTACTACCAATATTCCGATAACCAATTACACTGTTTGAATTTTTAACCATTTTCTTTTTGCAGTGTGAGAGAAAATGTGCACAAGATTGCAATGAAGGTAAAGAAACTCCCATGTATTTGGGCAAATCTTTGAGATTTATATTTACAATAACCTTCTAATTGTTTACCAGATATAATGTTTTACTTGTTAATATGCAATGCTATAGGCTACAAAATAGACAGCCTGATTTATGACAAACAGGCTTCAGCATATGTTTTTTGGCTTTTATGTGATTTATTTATTTTGACCACAGGAGGAGGCCCCTCTTCCTGATTCCAGCTATGAATGAGCCTTTCAGTTTGTGTTCAGTATTCAGACACAATCTCAGCACTCAAGTTTAGTTTGAGAACCCATTTGTTTAGTCAGGCACATTATTTTGTCATACTGTGCACATGGGAGTGGTGATTCATGGGCGTGGCAATACTGGAATGTTGTAATACTCTTAATGTTCCTGGCTCTTACGAAGTCACTCCGAATTGGAGTGGTTGGATACTTTATGTCCCAGGGTGCCCTCTAAGATGGCTGGCTCTCCCTACGGACAGAAGTTGCCACTTGCACTCTGATCACAATGTACACCCTTTTAAACCAGTTAAATATTATAATATATCTAATCTATTCTTTATCTCTGTTGAGTTCTATGCATACTGCCTGATTTGCTGCTGGTGCCTGATTCTGACACTTCTTCTCAACATAGTTTGTTCTAATTCCCTATCTTGCATGCATGATGTGTAATTGATTGGGGTTTTGAAATCTCTTACCTCTGATTGAGAGTTGTATTATAATCTCATCAAAGTTTTTCATGTCCTCTGGGGCTGTGACTTCACAGCGGTACAATGCAGTGTCTAATCTTGTTGCATTAAGGATGACTAAAGTTGCAGGCTCTCGAATCTTTGCTCTGTTCGCCAAGTCCCCTAAAGGAAAACATTTTTTAAAAAATGTGCTACTAATAATAAAATATTAATTAATTTCATGTCATGTAAACTGAACCATCAATGATTCACCTAATATTCTGTTTTGAAAATAGACATAGCTTGCTTTCCCATCCTTAATCTTCTTCCATTCAATTCTAGGACCGGTCGATGAAATAGACTCTATCATACAGGACAGTTCAATCGCTGTACAAAGAAAAAGGTATGTGCATTTGGCCAAAAAGCCTAAAAACAGTAAACAATTAATTTGCAGCTCCTTTTTGAATGTGAAACCTCTCGTGCTTACATTCAAACTCGTTGGCCCATGGTGAAGAATTTGCAGTTTTCAGTACCACTGCCAAGATGCTGACATAGCCTGTAATGAAGAAGAGAAAGAGAGAATTAACAGTACTGTATTGTTTGCCAAGTTTCCCCCTTAATGTAGTAACACAGGGTCATGTGCTCATGTGAGGTGATATTATTCAGGCTGCCATCACTGGCACTTGGAGCTATAGGAGTTCTCTGTACTAGCGGACTCTTCCAGAAAATTCCTGAAACTCAATTAACACTCAACCCCCAGTGCTTCGCGCCTGCACCCCACCCTCACACATTCTTTACATCACTGTGTCCTGCTGGCAGATCTATTCCTGGCCATTTTTAGTTTAACTCTGACAAACACATCACCTTTTGGTTCAAACCATGTGTACTGTATTAGACACAACAGGACCTGGTCATGTCATCACTTGCACTTTAATGTGAAAGAAAGTGAAAGAAAGAAAATCAATGCAACACTGTTGTTGTCACGTTAATGTGCCCCGCTCATCTGCTATTTAGTGTTTGTCCTGTTAGTGTTAACACAGTTATTGTTTCCACTGTGGCTGACATGTGCAACAAAAGAGGCTGACATGAGCAGTTCTGTCCCAGATAGGGGCACAGCTTATTCCCATGCAAACAGAAGCCTGAAATCAGATCAGCTGTATGGCAATAGAGTGAATCACATTCTTTATGGTTTGTTTGACTCAAACTTTCTAAATTACTTCCCAAGTAGCTTTTTGGTCCAACTGCTGATGCTGCTGCATGTCTAAGAGATGTTCAGTGTTATTTTATCGCTGAGCAAGTAGTGGTATATATAGTGGTATAAATAGTTCACAATAATGGATGTCCAAAACAGGATAAAAAAAAACAATGAGCCAAATCCTGACCTGGACTCTTTTTAAGCCATTATAAAGACCTATCCATGCGTATGTTAAGATAAGGAAATGAAAAGCAACATTTCCTCTTCTCCATTTCCTCTTAAACTATATCATGCCACAAGAGCCACTCCTGACATCCTGTGTCACCTCATCTCTTTAGCCAGCGTCTGCAATAAAACTTGTAAGACTTGTGAGGTCTGTAAAAAGCCCCCAATGTGTTTAAAGCTTTTCAGCAGACTGTGCCTGTGTTTCCAGGCAGTGCTAGCAGTAGTTGAGGCTAACACTTAGGCACAAGACCAAGTCACAGTTCTGTTTACGCATGCTTTCTCCAACATCTGGTTTGTGTAATCTTTATAAACTACACTATTTACTTTGAAGATGTTCTAAGCCGCTATAGGTTAACAGCTGGTGTCTCATACTTCCCAGTTTCCTGATACACATGGCTTGAAACTCTGCCAGGATGGTGAAGTTCCGAGTACAAGGTGATTTCACTCTGGATATCCTCAGCCAGTGTTTAACATGTGGAATGTAGTGCTTTGTTTAAGAAATCTAATCAGGACAGAAACATTACTGGGTCTCTGATCACAAAGAATCTTCTTTCTATGAATCTTTGATGACCGGATTTTGGGCCAAGCCTCTTGAGGTTTCATCCATCTCACCCCAGGCTAGTACAAACAAAACTGAAGTCATGAAACCAAGCAAAACAACATAATGATATGAGAGGACCTCAAAGAGACAAACCTTTAAGAATAAGGAAATAGTTATTGTATTCTTTGTTATACACTTTTTCAAGCAACTGTCTGGCATAGCAACAAAGGTGATACCTAGTAGTCGAAACAGAAAAATGTGAAATACAAGGGCACAGCACTTGTTAGCTATGTCCTTTCTGTGAGCCCTTTTTGTCAGTTTCAGTGCAGAGGTGGTGCTTAAATAATGTTGACATCCTGTTAAAAGGTTACAAGGACCGTCTAAAAACAGAAGAAGTCCAGGAAAGTGTGAAAATAAGTCGGAACGCATTACATCTCAGAGTCTATCACACTGAACCTTTTGGGAGTAGGAAGCAAAAATGGTGTTTTCAGTGCTCAGATGGTTGAGGGGAACGGGTACCTGAATACTACAGCACTCAGAGGGAAGATATTGAGGGTTTCCGCCAACACAGACATGCATCCTACCGACAATGACACCCTATGCAGTGTTCAGAGTGGGGAAGGTGCTTCTTTCGGCTTTCTTTTCTCTGTCTACCACATCCTGCTTGTTGACGCCACCGCCGACACCAGGCGCCTGAATCCTGACTTCAAGACTTCGCACTCTTCAGCAGGATGTCTCACACTATCAGCAACAGTCGTACTCTTCAAGAATTCTGACGTCTGACACCAGTCATGGGATGGTTGAGCCCTCAAACAAGCCATGTGCTGTGTGATCTACATAGGCATTGCCAAGCACTGTTCTGGAGCCCAGATCTGACAATCTGGACCCAGTTTTAATCTTATACTCCTTACAAGAATGACTGGTGTTCCTTTGTAATCTTAGTGTAATGCTTGAATACAATATAAGTTACCCCTGAGGTTAAAAACAGTACTGCAGCACTAAATCACAGCACAATGACTGATACATATGGCTCTTGGGATGAATAAGTGACAGAAAATTGGCAAGACAAAACAGATCAGCACTGCTCCAAGAGTCATTTAAGCAAGATCAGAAAACCTTGGCTTTAAAGAATAGTCTACAGCAGATGCTACGCTGAGCAAAACATTACTACCAGCATTTATTTAATCATGATTCATGGGGATGTTCGGGCATTTTTCCACAGCAGAAACAGACCAAACTGCAAACCAAAGGCATAAACATTGAAACGTTTCTCCATATATACACACTTGTCCCATTCTTCCTGCAAACAAGTCTTAAGGTAGGCAACAGTACGGGGTCTTTGTTGGCACATTTTGCACTTCAAAATGCGCCACACATTCTCTATTGGAGACAGGTCGGGACTGCAGGCAGGCCTTTGCAATGTTTGCACAAAGTGGTTTTGCATTGTCTTGTTGAAATATGCATGGGCGTCCCTGGAAAAGAAGTCTTCTTGGAGGGAGCATATGTTGCTCCAAAATCTCTATATACTTTTCAGCATTAATGGTGCCATCACAGAAGTGTAAGTTACCTTTGCC
>JBCNYH010000026.1:9036229-9055029 GCA_039654325.1 Tandanus tandanus
TTTCTTAAAATGTATATTTGTTTTCTTAAAATGTATTTTTGTTTTCTTTAAATGTATTTTTGTTTTCTTAAAATGTAATTTTGTGTTGCATTTCCCGGCCACCGTATGTGTCAGTCCTGAAATAGACTGGCAACATTTTCAGGGTGTACCTGCCTCACACCCAAAGTCAGCTGGGATTGGCTCCAGCTTCCATGACGGATAAACAGTGTAATGGATTGATGGATAGATATATCAAAATGTCATGATAAATCCAGCATTCAGACCAATGAACTTTTTTAGCTGCAATCCTAAATTCAAATGTATTGTTTTATTTTAGTGTCTAGTCGTTGAGACAATTCATTCTGGGTCATGTGACCTTTAATGGAAAACAGACAAATTTTAAAAGGTATATTTAAAAGGTATACTTTGCATATTAGTGACAAATTTCACATACAAGAAAGTTCTGAAGAGTTTGTTCATTCTTAACAAAAGCTGAGGATTATAAAATCTGTTACATAAGGTGTATATCAGAAAGGTGCTTTATTTAACAAAATACACATGTGGGTTTTTTGTATTGTTTATACATCATCGTGGAAAATCTGGCAACCTGAATGCCAAGTCTTTGCATTCCAGACGTGACATATTAGAAACAAAAAGAAATTCCACAGCTGTATTATGAAATAACTAAAACTTGAAGAGGTGAATAAGGCAAGAATAAACAAAGCTGAGCCCTGCGAAGGCATGGTTAGTTGTCCAGGGTGTACTCTGTCCTCGCCCAGAGTCACCTGAGATAGGCGCCAGCCTCCCTGTGACCCTAATTAGGATTAAGCAGTTCAGAAAATGAATGAATGAATAAACAAAGCTGAATTGAACTGAACTGCAGAGTGTTTTAACCTAAGCTCATATATCTCCATGGTGAGGCTGACATTTGCATGGAATTGCCTGCAGTTGTGTAACCTGACATTCCTTCTTCTACAGTTGCTCACTGCTTTACTCTTATTTGTTTGTATCTTCCTCTCCAGCTATGTCATATCTATTTACCCAGCTTACCCATCTGTTCATACAGGCTTGTAAGGTGGTGAACCTTGAAGTCGAATGCATTTACCTTGCTTTTAGATTTCTCTGATTTGGCTATCGTTTTTAAAGAACAAATCATATCCTGCTGGAAACACTGCAAAATGATGTTCTGAAAAACTCCTTTTAAGGTTAACTGTAAGGCCTGATAACATCCATTTCATAAACATCCTTAACCCAGTGACTCTGGGTTAATCCCTAGAGATAATGTGGTTACTTTAGGACATGCTAACACACATATACAACATGCAGACAATAGTAAAGCTGTGATGCTCATTCGCTTCAGGCTTGAATGTCTCTCACCAGTTTTACTGGCTTTGTTCCTTCAACACAGACCTCCCTTACCTATATACCGATCTTGTGTCCTGAGGGGCCTTTCACAAATACACTGCTACATAATAAATACGAAAGACTTCTAAAGTAAAATGAATTGTTATACTTTCATTAGAAATTATTCTTTTGTATAAAGTCTTTGTGAACTTTGTAGCAATATTCTGGCTTTTAATCTGCCACACGAAAAGGTGCCATTAAAAAAAAGAAAAAATGTTGAGTACTGAAATATTTTTTTAAAAGACTTTAGCCTTGAATACAGCGTGTACTTACCATGTCATTGTTGCATCAGTTGGTCAGGTCGAGGCTCAGCAACATCACATGGCAATAAAATAAAGTCAGTTGACGACATGAATGTAGTGAATGACCAGGTTATCACATCAATGGACTTTTTCTTTCCTGATGGCATGGATATAAAATTGGTGCTCAAATATTGAAAGAGTGATTCAGGGAGCATGAGGAATCATTTTCACACATGAACTAGCACCACAGAGTCCTGACCTTAACCCTATTAAAAGTCTTTGGGGTGTGCTGGAGAAGACTTTATGGAGTGGTTCAATTTTTCCATCATCCATTCAAGAGGTCAGATGATGAAAAATGAACCTATCTTTGAATGGGAATAAATACTGTGACAGGGGTGGAATTTAGCAAAACTAAGCTACTGGGCAACAGGACTAGAGAAATTGTGAAACTACTAGTCCTCCTTCATATTTACTGGTCAGGAACACTATATCTTCTTTGCCTATTGGATTTGTCAGGTCGCCAGCAGGATGACTTGCTAGCTAATTTCCTCGCCCTACAGATTTTTGACTCGCCACGGGCCAGCGGACTAATGTTAATTTCCACCCCTTCTGTGATATAGCTTAAATTTGTGGAAACAGTGCCATGGTGATTACACATTGTAATCAAGCCTAAACATGACACAACAATATAGTAGCTTTTGCAACATTTTTGGCCAGGCAGAGTATCTATTCAGGTTTTAATTGGTAGATTTTCTGACATGGTAAAATCTTCAGGATGGAGAGCTTTGCATTTTGTAATAAGCATTGTATAACATGACTGAGAGAAAAGGGAGGGTATTTAGGAATTTAGGAGCAACAATTTCTAGCTATAACATGAGGGGAAAACAAGAACTACATGGTTTATTAAACATTCCAACATTCCAACAAGAATAAAATATTTCAGGACATGTTATTATTGGAGAACATCAGAGTGGAAGCAGTAGCACTGCTTTGAATTGGGGCACATCACACCGACTTGTTGTTGATGTTTTTCCTGTTATAGCAATGCCCCATTGGGGGTGAGCAATATTACATAAATATCATATTTGAAGGCAATTCTATGATACACAATATTTAGGCAATCAGCAAAACAGTAATATTTAATTACAAATCTGACAGTAATAACATTTTAATATACAAAAAAAAATAAAAGTTTTTTTTTCCCCCACCAAAAGATTGTTATGAAAATATAGATTAATATACTATAATATCTTAGACCAATGAGCTGGAAATTATACAGGCCTTAATATTTCAATGTCCAGCACATAAATTCCTTGTTCTTTGTGACTAGCTAGCAGTGTCCCTCATCCTTCAGTCTCTGCACATGATCTAAAGGAAGAAAGTTGTAAGTGTATGTACATATATATTTGAGGGTCAGAGGATAACAAGCAGCCCACAAATGTCAAGCATTCTGACAGATATCTAAAGTACTTACTGACCCACACACAGGCAGCCTCATGACTAGCAACAGTGCTGAGTGCATACTGTTGCCTAAACCCCGGTTCCATCTTCAACCTGTCTATTTATGCAACATTTCTTGGCTTGTTTTCAAGTTTCTGCCTAGGTATTACACCGATGACAAAAAAAATCAAGCTACAAGACAAGTGGATGGACATGGGCAACATGTGGAATTTACTTTAAAGGGTTTTACATTCTGTGTCCAAAGTCATCCATATTGTAGTTAAGTGATAAAAAATAAGAAACATTAGCTTCATGACAGACACACCAGATGGTCCAGTTACAATCTGTCAGTGCAATCTGACCAGGTGGTTAAATATATGCAGTAAATCTGGTGCTAATGCAGATTTCACGGTGGAATGACTGATTGTGCCAAGGAAGAAAATAAGGTCCTCTGGCTGCTTGGTTTCTGCTGACTTATCTACCACTTATCTCCTAGGCACTGTGGAGTCTAATCACAGTGAGAAAGGCACTATTTTAGTACAGGTATAATCGCTATGCCCTATGGAATCTAAATATATACATACAGAAGTCATTAGTCTCTCATCTGGCCTCACAGGTTTTTTGGGTGTGAATTTATTTCTTGAACTTTTAAAACTGGAGAGAATACAGTATATTATAAAAATGCTAAATGTTTTAAATTCTTAAAAATCCTAAACATAATTAAGCATAATTTTTTTTATTACTATTAAAATGCACTGCAAACTCAACTAACATGGAGGGAGATCTCCCAGATTCTTTTACACAGCAAAATAAAAAGCAGATGAAATAAATATTTTTAAATGATGTTTTCGCCTTTTTTTCCTTTTCTTTTCTTTTCACAAATTTTAATCATTACAGAGGCAGGTCAGGTGAGCTTCGCATGTTAAGTGCTGCGAAGTTAATGGTGTCTTTTTAACTCATTCAGAGTCTTAGTATACTCTGCAGGTACATAAAGAAAAACAAACTACAACAAGATTTCTATGGTTTATTTTTACATATTTTAACCATTACAGAGGCAGGTCAAGTGTTCCGAACAGAGCTAAGCACTTTGTAGCTAACGAATTCATTCAACATACTACACAGAAATGTATGTGCTTTTGAAAAGATGTTTGTAAACTCATTCAAAGTTTTAGTATATGCTATGCAGAAACAAAAAAAATCTAACTAAAAGCGGACTATTATGGTATATTTTTCTTCTCTTTTTAATTTTTTTCTATTTTTTAAAAATTGATTATTTAATTATTTTCTAAAGGTAACAATAATGATGCTATAATCCAGTTTGTGCAGCTGGAACATCAAACAACTGAGTCCTTTCTTTTCTTTTTTTGCATCTAAACATACAGCTTTAATATATAAATGTTGCCAAAATTATTGAAATAATGTTTAACTCAAAATTCATTGTCATTTTTCCATTTGTTCAATAATTTTTACAATTATTGTACAGAGCATAAAAACAACTCTATATCACCCCTTTAACCAGTCTGCTGGCTTTCACAAGCTAAATCAGATTTCTAGTTCTGGAAACACTTCACCTTACTCCTCTTAGACACAACACTCACAAAAAGTCAGAAATTTACATAGATTTTAGGTTGAAGTCATTTAAAATGTTTTTTAGCCACTCCATAGATTTCAAATTAGCAAACTATAGTGTTGGCTGGACTTTTAGAACATCCACTTTGTGCATGACATGAGTAATTTTCTGACAATTGTTTAATTGTTGATTAAGTTTAGTTTAGTTTAGTTTAGTTAGGCCCTTCAAACTTATTATTTCTTTGATTGGCATCATGAACAAAAACAAAAAAAGAAATCAGATTAATTAACAATTAGGGTTGTGGGGAGGCTGGAACCTGTCTCAGCCAAAACTGGGTGAAGGTGTATACCCTGAACAGCTTGTCAGAACATCACAGGGAAACACACACAACCATTTACACTCACATCCATAGCCGGGGCAATTTGTAACAACCAATTAGCGGATCTCTACATACCTCCATGCCTTTGGACTTGGAGGAAACTGGAGTACCAGAGGAAACCAAGTACGGGCAAACAATCAAGTACGGGGACATCACAAAAACGCCTGAGCTTGGGACTCAAGCCCGGAACCTTCTTGGTGCTAACCACTACGCCAGTGTACCACCCATGTAATAGCAATATTATACAAACATAAATACCATAGGACCACGCAATCCTCATATCTCCTTTAGGAAGTGGTCGGATTCTGCTATACCCTTAAATATGCTAATCAATCTCAGAACAACAGCAAATAAGGCGAGGACTCTGGAGGAAACAGGAAGACAGGTATCTATATCTACAGTAACATGAGTCTTATATCAAAATAACCTGAAAGACTGCTCTAAAAGTAAAACTTCAAAACAAGCATAAAAAGATGCAATTGCATGCACATGGGGACAAATATCTTAGTTTTTGAAGAAATATTATCCAGTCTGATTAATCAACTGTTTGGTCATAATAACCATCTATACGGTTGGAGGAAATAAGGTGAAGATTGCAAGCCAAAAGCAAAAACAAATCTGATGTATGTAATTTAAGAGCAACATGCACAGCCCAGCCAGGATACCAGCTTGTGGTGAGGGACAGGAGGCCCACAAACAGCAATAACAACAGAGTGATCCAAACTGTGGAAAGTGAGTGATTACACAGGGTCCAAACCAGGATAACTACACAGATCTAAATTATTAGCAGCACCAGACCAACAATTCTGTGAAGTGCATGTGTCAACTGAGTGCTTATAAAGCCCTTTATCAATGAGGTGCAGGTGTCTACTCTTCTTACGGTGATGTACCAGTACATTACATCGTGGGAACCTGAAGTCTCTGACCTGAAATCCAGAAGTGTTGCATGCCATGCTGTGTTTAAATGGTGCGTTGTGAAACCCAGTCTTGGTGGTTGTAGAACTGTGCTTACAAGGTGTGCCAGCAAGGACTCATTATGCCCAACCATGAATAATTGGGGTCACAGCATCATGTTGTGGGAGTGATTTGCTGCAGGAGGTACTGCTGCACTTCACAAAATAGAGGACATCATGAGGTAGGAATATTATGTGGATTTAATGAAGCATCATCTGTGATTACCATCCGAGCTTTAACTTCCTGCTTCACATATTGGAAGATTAAATGTCAGGAATTGTGAAAACTTAGTTTGAATGTATTTGGCTAAGGTGTATTTTAACTTCTGACTCCAACTCTAAATTAGTACAACAGAAGTTACTTTACCTGCTGAGAAGGAACCGAATCTGCACTTTGGCAGCCCATAAAAATGAATCTGTTTTCTGGTTTTCTTTTGTGTACTGGTGATAGACTTGTCACACAACAAAAAAGAAAAATGCCAGACATCTCCTCAGGGAGAAAAGCTTCAGCACTGATGCTCCTGATATTACTAACTATATGACTGAAGGGCCTGATGAGTCTCATATTCTCCTATCATTTAATTTCTCTTTGACATTCCATGAAATGTAATACGTTTAGGTTATTGCTACAGTTTTAATCAAATTTAGTTTCATATTCAAGCTCTGAGCTGCACATGGCTAAAGCAGCGGTCTGATGTCAAGGGGCAGTCAGATGATCTGTCCTATTTTTAGAAACAATAATTACCTTTCAGTATAGGCTATAAATGCAAGGCTGAATCCAACACAATAGCCTGGCTAGGATTTTGTAAATTATGTTATCTCGACTCTCTGAATATTTCTACTGTACTTAGCTGATCTGTAATTAAAAATCCCTGTGTGAACTTAGAGAATCCAGCTGAATCACTGGGGCTGTGGACATGCTGATGTGTGTGGTGATGTGTGTGTGAGAGAGAAGCCACTGGCACACTCTAGGAATGCCCCACTGGCACTTTCACCTCAGTGTGAACATGTGAACAGAATCTCAAAAGCCAGGTCTTTGACAAAAACTATCTGAAGCAAACTCACCTACATAAATACAATGCAATCAATCTGAAAAACTGTGCTGTTAAGACAATATCACCCACAACTCTGTGCCAGTGCTGCGATAAACATCAGATCTGAATAAATCCCAATGTGCTGCTGAAAAATATTCACCAGAGAGAGAACAAGAGTGAACACACAGAAAGGGAGGGGAAAGAATTAGGCATGTTGTTCCGAGGCTAAGAGCCAAGCTGCACTTGTTCTGAAAATGCATTAGTAATTTCGGCGCAGCAGTCAGCCACTATTTTGATCAATGACCATCTACACATGGACATCTTATTGACATTTGGGCAATGCACATGTTTGGAATTCCTAAAGCATGAATATGCAGGTTCTAAGCTTTCCACACCATCTGTTCCTGTTCACCAAGGAAATAACATAAGAAATATAGAAATGAAAACAGAATCCCTTCAGTAGAAAAGATTTCCTTAGCCCTAGCTGGAAAAAACTAATTCTACTTTGAAATATGCAAACACATGCAGTTCTCCTACAAAAGTCCAGCAAGCTGGGCATTACTGTTTTACTAGTTAGCATAGGTTATTGATGATGTAATCCATAAGTAGGTGAATGTTGAAAAAAATGTAAAGTATTTTTTAATAACTGGAATCTCCCTGTTTTTGTTATAAAAATATTCTGAAAGTTGTCATCTCGTCCTCTTTCCACCAGTATATCTACGGCAGTTTTCTGTCAAGCCAGATAAAATTTTAGGAAAATAGAAGATTACAAAACTGAATTAATAAATATTAAAAAAGAGAATCAATATACACTTTGATCTGCTTATTTTTATTTTAGTAATATCCACCAAGCTGCTCCCCTGACTTTAAGACTGTGCCTCAACTCACGTGTAGCGCAGCAAGTTGATTTTGGTTTAAAGATATCGTATATAACAAACTTTTAATTTGCAGTAATTCATATGGTTATTTTTTTCCTCTGCTTGTTGATCTTACTCAATTTAACTTACACTAGATGTGCTGTGGTGTGTTGCATCTGCAGTATAGACACAACGTCAAGCAGCCACACCTGGTGAAAATCCGGCTTTACTTCTTCGTATGCTGCAGCATTAGGTTTTCTCTTCACTGTGACCAAAAGGCCCAAACATGTTCCGGCATGAGAAAGTGAGCTCCATAAAGACATGGTCTGGCACAGTTTAAATTGTGACAGCACCCCAGGCTTCATCACCCGGAAACAGGGCCTGACCTCACAAAAGCCTGTCACTAAATGAGTAGAAATCTGCACAGCCACACTCCAAAATTGTTTTGTAGGAGCACTTAAAAAAAAATACACACAAAAAAAATGTATATTGTCTTTCTGCATAATGACTGTTGACCTGGACAGATCTGTTGTAAAACTTTAGCAGCTGATATGTTTATTATTAAAAGCCAATATCTTGTTTGTGATATTTTTGGGTCAACATAAATTGGCTAATTTCTTAATACTGACTTCTCTGTTTCTTCATTCTCTATAAATGATGAGTCTCTCACTTTAATCTACACCTTCTTATCTTTTCCAGGCCCAGGAAAACCAGTATAATACTCTTAGTGCAGTTGTTTTGATCCTGCGCATATTTGTGGGATTCCATTTGCTCTGTGATCTTATGGGACCACATTCCACATTTGTTCCTAAAGCTGAGTGTGTGTGGTGTGGCGAGCTGCCTCAGATATTTCTCTGACCTCCGGGTGAGTGCCATCCTCCAGCCACTCTGGCCCACAGGCGCTCAGCTGTTTCAGGCCATTACGCTGCAGATGGGCTACCAGACGCGCCGGTCTCCTGTTGCTCCTACACTCTGCCATCTCGCCTTGACTGTTGTGGTACCCGTGTGGATTATTTTGGTGCCCCGTGTCTGGGAAGTTCCTCTAGACTATGGGGATGGCATGACAGGAATTTCTTAATACTTGATTTTCGTATGATCTATATTTGATCTTGTTGTGTTCAGCCACGACTGTGCTGGCTTTTAAAAAGCGGCCTGCTGTGAAGGCATGCGTGCTTTGTCTCACATAAACATGTTGACACCAAAAAACAACCTCAAAAGATTCTCACAGACAGTGATGTGAGGAGAGAGGTTTCATGCGTGACATTCATTTATTTCTATCACTCACTAAAAGCAGAGCCTGTAAGGACCAGCAAGCTTTTCAAACAACCCTGAAAGACATTTGCTCTGAAATCGTGGGAGGCAAAGCAGCTGACACACGGCTCCTCTTGGGGAAACACTTTCACTTTTCTGTAACTGCTGAGTTATTAGCAAATTATGAACCTTAGCAACACGATTTACATAACCTACCTGGGACAATTATATCACCTCTTTCTGACACACTTTACAGTGAGGACACATAATGAGACAATTCCAGAGTTTAGATGTAATATTTGAACTCATAATGACTTGCAAAGTGTCTTAATTACTACATTTACTACTAAGTTTATTATCAGCAAGACCACATATCTGCTCATTTTACTCATCATTGCTCATTACAGGAAAAAAAAAACAGAACCATGTTTAAAAATTCAATATTCATGTATATAAGTCAGTTTATTAGATGTAAGGATATGACAACACATGCAAGGTGTTTATGGAATATTACACACTCTCTTTAAAAACTGCAAAATGCAAACATTTGTTGCAACATATAATAAAAATTATTTCTTTTGGTAGAAAATTCATTCATTCATTTTCTAAGCCACTTAATCGTAATTAGGGTCATAGAGAGGCTGGTGCCTATCTCAGCCGATTCTGGGCGAAGGCAGGGTACACCCTGAACAGCTCTCCAGACCATTGCAGGGCCTTGGTACAAAATATATCTATTAATCTATCTATCTATAAATATGACACTTTATGTGTTTTTACAAATTTTCAAATTATGGTCCTCAGATGTCAAGGTAATAATTTTTGTAATTCTTTGTATGTGAATTCTAAGCCTCACCAATTGCTTACTTTTCACTGGGCTGAGCTAAAAAAATTTCTGAACATCCGAGAAACCTTAAGGATAATTTTAGGCAAATTAATTGTTTCTGAACATTTTACAGTAATCAGATTAATACTTTTTGGAAAATCACACTGTTTAAGTCAATAGTTTCCATCATTTAGATTTGTTTATTTGAAATACGCCTGCCGATGTTGTTCAGAAGAACAGGCTGCCAGGCTGCTTGGGGTGTATCTCGTTTCTCAGGGATCGGTGCTGCAAAGGCTGTGTTAACATGGACCTATGGACCTACGTAGTTATTAGCTGCATATTATTTTTATGCTAATCCCATGAGGGAAAATGAGGCCCTGCATTTAACTCAACAGAAGCAGCACACACACACACACACACACACACACACACACACACACACACACACACACACACACACACACAGGTGAGCAGTGTACCCATACTTGACATATTTATAATTATAATTTCTATCAGATTTTTTAAATGATAAAATCTAAGTCGCTCTAAGGGCATCTGCCAAATGCCGTAAATGAAAATTTTATCATTCAACTCTTTTCTGATTTTGAGAATCTGAAAATTCTACATTCTTGGCTAGAAAAAGTTTTATAATTTTTGCTATATGTGTATTTGATGAATCTTGTTAATTACTTTTTATCTATTTTTATGTATGTACGCGTGTGTGTATTCTCATAAATAAATAGGGAAATGTTATGAATTCTGATTGAGTTGGCATGGAATAACTCATATGTGTTTCATTTTTAATGACGGACAGTACTGGTAAATGTTTACCTTAAACTGCTTCATTATGATACACTTGGCCAACTCCAGCAAACCCTGGCACTGCCTGAATGTGGCATGGAACACTAGATAACTTCCAGAGCACGGCTGCACCTTTTGAAGACACGGCTTTCAAACATTCAGACGGTAACAAAGTGCTTTGAATCTCAGCCTTCACTTCTGAATACTAGATGGTGTATCTCGTTACAAACGGCAATATTACAATAAATTTTGAATTTAAAAGATTTATGGATTTGGGCTGGTTTCACATTTTCATTTCAATATTAAATTACAGTATGGGGCAAAACTATAATTATTTGGATTGAAAAAACCGCAGGAGGAAGACCCTGAAGAAGATAAAAGACTCAGATTTACAGTAAGACTAATTATATGTTGGGCGATTTAAGCCAGTCCTCATGCTCGAGTGATCACAGAGACTGAGCACTTCCTCCAGTGTACTTATTCCCTTCATTTCATAGAACTAAAAGCCAGCAAATGTTTCTTAATCAATCAACCACCAAGCAATCACTAAACTATAACATAAAAACTGGGGGGTTACACCCTAAACAAACAATTATATATAAGTGCCACTATAAAAATGTAAAGAGTTGTACAAAATGGTTTACCTACTGCATGTCGAGAAGAGGGTTGTTTGGGGGTGGGGATAAGGGGGTGGATAGGCCTGTGGGTAGGTAGGCCTGTGGGTAGGCATGTTTACTTAAAATAAATTTTTACAATGTGTCATTAATAGCCTAAGGTGAAATATTTTAGCCTATAATCAAAATGTAAAACAACACAATAAATTATTAAGTCTCCCAAAATGGGCAGTGTCCAACATTACGGTGTGAATATTCACTTGATCTCTAGTCTACTGTCTCATTAAGGGTTTTAACAGTAAACATTTCTAAAGATTTGGGAAACAATCAAGTCACAATAAAAGAGATAATGAATCTCTGGCATATGACTGAGAATAAAAGGTAATTTATTAATTTGATTATAGTGAAAACATTTTCGGGCATTTTCAAGCCTAAAGTCTTGTGATTTTTAGGAAATCAGTTTTTTTTTTTCATTTAAAAAAGGATGATTTCTGTTGAGAATTAAATTAGGAGAGGTAGGAGGTACACCCTGAACATCTCACCAGATAATTGCAATATCAGCACACACACACACACACACACACACACACACACACACACACAAACACACACACACACACCACACACACACACACACAGAGGCAATTTGGAACAGTCAACTAACCTAATGTGCATGTCTTTGGACTGTGGGAGGATATCAGAGTACTCTGAGGAAGCCCACGGAAGCACAGGGAAAAAATTCACACACCTCCACATAGAAACACAGAGGCCGGGACTCGAACCCAGGCCCTTCTTGCTGTGAGGCGGACGTGCTAACCACTACACAACTACTGGTTAAACCATAATGTTTATTGAGAACATTCATTCATTCATTCATTTTCTAAACCACTTATCCTAATTAGGGTCATGGGGAGGCTGGCGCCCATCTCAGCTGACTCTGGGCGAGGGCAGGGTACACCCTGAACAGCCCACCAGACCACTACAGTGATTTATTTGCAACAGCCAGTTAGCCTACTGTGCATGTTTTTGGACTGTGGTAGGAAACTGGAGTACCCAGAGGAAACCCACGCAAGCACGGGGAGAACATGCAAACTCCAAACACTCCTTCTTGCTGTGAGGTGAGAGTGCTAACCACCTCGCTACCGTGCCGCCTATTGAGAACATGTGCATGACTTTCATGCACAACATTGTTTTGATGATGCCAACGTGTCACACACATCCAGGCCCCCAGTACAGGACCTTCTAGCATGGGACAAGGACTGTGCACATCCATGCTGGGCTTTCCTTATCAGTGAGATAGGCAGGAACTGAAAAGACAATTAGCCCTGGATTTACACTGATCTGACGCCAGTCGTGATAGAACATGGACATCGTAGTAGAGCACAGTAGAGCTTAACGGTCCTTAACAGAGTGTTCAGACCTTAAAGTGTCATTGTAGGGGATCTTGACGAACTTGGAAATATGATTCCTTCAACTTTCATCTCTTGATGCCATTTATACCCCAATCATGCTCCAAGCGTGGTCATAAATCATGGAGCCCTACGCTTTTTCTGAATCGTGGAGATTGTGATCACCGTGGTCCAGTGTAAACCCAGGTTAAACAGGTACAAAGTCCTTGCAAATTAATGTTACTGTGGAATCTTCTGAGGGACGTTTTTGAGTCATTTACTAAAATGTTTCCTGTAACATTTTAACAACGTTTTTGGGAATCTACAAATAACGTTATCACAACTTCTCTACAACGTTGTTAAAAGAAAAATTGTTAGCTGGGAAGGTACAAGTTTGAGCCCTTTTTTGTGAGCACTGCTATCTGGTTAGAAGATAAGAACCAGAGAAGATAAGAACTTAAGTGCCGTTTCCTAAAACTGACCCCGACGAGAGAAAATGTCCGTCAATAACATGCTCTACTAATCTCGGAAAAGAAGCTCTAACTGGAAAAAGATGTCTAGATACAAATGAAATCGGATACTCTACCTCTGAACTGATAAGTTTAACCAGAAAAGGTAATCTTAGCCCAATGAAAGAGTGGGTGAGAGAGAGAGAGATAGAGAGAGAGAGAGAGAGAGAGAGAGAGAGAGAGAGAGAGAGAGACAGAGAGGGGGGGAGGTTCATGCTCGCCTGCTGTACATTCACCATCAACACAAAACCGTTATTCCGCATCAGTAACCGTTAAAGAGTTTCCCTCACGCGCTCAAGTCGAATGTTCTGGAAAACAGCTAACTGTCTGTCTACACTGAAACACCCATATTAATACCGACATTAATACATACATTTATGGATGTTTTTTGATGGTTTCTTTTTACTGAGGTGTTAAAACTTTTTAAAGCAGACATTACTTCAAGACTGGAGCACAATTTCCAGCCAAAAAAAGCACATTATTAACCTTCACAGACACCACAAGCACAATACAAATGTACATGTAAATAAATAAGTGTTTGCTTGTTTGTTTTGTACAAGTTTTTTAACCTGTACTACTTAAAGTAAATCCGAGAAAGTCCGAAAAACGATGCCAAACACAAGAACAAAAAGAAACATAAACATACAAACAGGCTGAAGTCGAAAACTGGGGCCTGAGACACTTTTAAACACTTTATATTTTCTATGGGTTTGGGTTTTTTGTTTTCCACACAGAGTTCTAGCTGCTTTGGTTTAATTCTATTTCAGCCGCGTCTCAAACGTGTCGACTACTTTTCACTTTCCACATACAGCTAAATGAAAAAAAAACCAAACTTACAACAATTTCCAACAACACTTTTGTAGCAATAAAAAATAAAAAATTAATAAGACTGTAAGAAACATTACTCACTTTGTATGGTGAGGAGAGTCAGAAGACAAGCCAGCCGCGTTAACGCCATCTTGGTGTGGATGTAATGTGGAGTGTGAGCCGTACATGCGCAAACTGAAGCGCTGTGGGGAGGATGAGAGAGAGAGAGAGAGAGAGAGAGAGAGAGAGAGAGAATGTAGTACCTCGCACCACTGTAGTACCTATTACTGTAAAAATCAGTCCGCTGTGCAGTCCTGTGGTAACTATAGTGACCGGTACTACTTTCACATACTTGTATGTGTTTAATATGACAGTACGGTTTTCTCTGGAAGTGGCTCTCGCGCCTGAAAGAAAGCCAATCACTTCGTAGTTGCCATGGCTACCGCGTGCACCGCTGACGTAAGATATCCACATGACAAAGGAATAAATATAAACGTGTGGCGGCCTGGGAAACCATTCACATGATCAAATTTGGATATTTTCCGAACTGAAACATGTTTCTTTTATCTTTTTCTCCCCCTCATTTTTTCTGCACACAGCAGTGTTAATTCTTCCAATCCAATCCAATCCACTTTTATTTATAAAGCACAATACCAGTTAATACTGATTAGGGTGGCGGGGAGGCTGGCGCCCATCTCAGCCGACTCTGGGCAAAGGTAGGGTACACCCTGAACAGCTCGTCAGGCCACTGCAGGGCCAACACACATACAACAATTCACACTCCCTCTCACAACTGGGGCAATTTGGAACCACCAATCAGCCTACTGTGCATGCTTTTGGACTGAGGAAAACCAAGAAAGCAACGGGAGAACATGCAAACTCCACACAGAAACGCCCCGAGCTCAGGAATCGATCCCGGGACCATCTTGCTGTGAGGCAAATGTGCCATCGTGCTGCCCTGGAAATAAAACTATAACAGATAAATAAATAAGACATAAGACATAAAACACATATAACTTTCATTCATTCTTTCATTCACTTGCCGAAACGTTTTATTCTATTTTTATCTCAGCTGATTCTGAACAAAGGTTGGAAAAAACCGCTTAATCCTAATTAGGGTCGCAATGAGGCTGGCGCCCATCTCAGCCGACTCTGGACGAGGGCAGAATACACCCTGGACAGCTCGCCAGGCCATCGCAGGGCAGAAACACGCTGACAGCAATGCAGCCTACTCTTTTTCAAAAGTCAGCAATGGTTCTTTTACATGCCTCGCACCACAGACAGTGAGAGACATGGCCGGCCTTTGACAGCCCAGTTAGCTGCACTGGGTGGGACAGCAGTGACCCGGCGATAGTGGGGTTTGAACCCCAACCTTCGGATCAGTAATCCAGCACCCTACCACCAGGCCACCACTGCCCCCTCTAGGGGCAATCAAGAATATCCAATTAGCCTAATGTGCATGTCTTTGGACTATGGGAGGAAACTGTAGAATCCAGAGGAAACCTGTGCATGGACAGGAAAACGTGCAAACTCCATGCAAAAACACCCTCGCCAGGCTTGGGGCTTGAACCCAGGACGTTCTAGCTGTGAGGCGGAAGTGCTATCCACTATATCACTGACACGTCTGGTTATCTAAACTGAAATTATTTTTATTAAGCTATTTAAAGTATTGAGGATGATGTGACAGTACTGGAGCGTCATAGCCATTTTGAGAATCAGTATTTGGTTACAAACGGAACTGATTACATTTAGCTATTACACTATGACCTGTAGCTATTCAAAAACATTATTATTTCTATTGCATACATACAACATTTTAACATACAGAGTACACAGTAGCTGTAATATCATTGTGTTTGTGCGATGACAACAAGGGATTCGATTCTATCCTGTTCTATTCTAGACATTGAAACCGGTATAGAAATTTTACCCCAAATATGATTTTAAAAAAACTATTTTTAATAATATTATCAAATGTCTTTTAAATTGTGTAGGAGATTTATAAAAAATACAAGATGACTATTTATTTCCAATATTAATTAATAGTCAGGTTTTACAGAAAGAGCTGTGGAAAATTAGCCTGCTAAGTCAGAGTGTGATATAATGTCATGGGCACAGATATGCTGAAGCTGTGGTGGCTATTTTTAATGTAACATTCCTTAAATAAATGTTTCTTGTACTGTCCATCTGTATAATGATCTACTGATCTCATATGATTGCTTAATGAATAGGATTTTTGCATTGCCAGAGCAGATGTCTGGTAAATGCAGATGCAATTGATTCTCTCTGTGAAAGGCTTACTCAAATGAAATTAGCTCTAAAATTAATTGAGTTTCTATTTCTCCCCCCAGTTGCAATTCTTCCTTCAGTTGCAAGAATTCAATTGGGGCTCATGTAACAAAATGCTCTGTCAAGTCTATTCTAGTCCCGGACAAATTGGTAGTTTTTTCAGCGAAATTACAGTAAAATTATTTATTTCCATATTATTTATTTCCATAACCATTTCCCCCTAGAAGGCCTTGGAGAGCTCTGTAGATCTTGGCATGATGATACCACATCAAAGACACCAGACTGTAGATGTCAGTTTTAAATAAAACAGATTCCACCTACAGGAGGTTCTAATAATTGACACCTGAAACATCTGATTCTATTTTTATGGATTTGAAAGAGTGATAAATGTAATGGTGTTCTTTCTTTTTCCATGTGACTGGTCCATTTTTTTTTTAAACTAAATTAAATTATGAAAATGTCTGAAAAGTGTAAACTTTTATGTGATTTGTTGAAGCATTTCATGCTTATCTGTAAGTATCAAAGAGGGTGAAATGTTTACCTGCTCAAATTCCTTGAAAACTACAGCGGCACTCACAGAGTGCGAGGTACCTCTGCCAGGCACAAATGTATTATTATAATTTGGAATAGTTATAACGAAATGTCTCCCTCTAGTGGGTGTTGGATGAATATTTTGCCCTATGTTAAAGATAGGGATTTTTTCCCCAACACAATTCCCTGCATGGATCACCTCCAAAATGTAATGGGTTCTTTCCACCCCTTTTCCACCCCTACACCAAGTTTGATGAAATTGGCTCAGTAGTTTTAGTGCGTTTTTTTTTTTTTGTTTGTTTGTTTTTTTATGTAATTGTGATAAGAGACAAGCAAACAAACAAACAAACGGATGCTGGTGAATACATTTAACCTCTCCGGCAGCGAAGGTAAAAAATTTCCATGGGATGCACTTTTTTTTCCACAATATTTTAAATATGTCATTTTAATTGCAAAATCAAAAATATTTTTACTCTAGGTCTAGAAAGATTTTTTTTAAAGAAAGAAGGTATATTATTTCTGAATTTTTGTTGTTATTATAATACAGTGTATACTTGGACTTTTAAAAAGGTTTTCTAAAAAAGTTCAAACATTAATTGGCTTAAGATCCCAAGGATTAGGATTCTTTTAGGTAACATCTTGAAATCCTTTAAAATATTGCTAAATCTGGTGAAGGATTTTACTGTCAACATTATAGGATTTTAGGAATATTATGATTTTTTAAATTTATTTTTGGTAGGAATTTCTCTCAAAATGTTTTAGCTTGAATTTGAAACAAATTCATGCAGTTGAATTCCAATAAGAACAGAAAATCAATTTTTCATTAGTAACCAGCATTTTGCTGAATTATCAATGCAGTATTAAGTGAGTAAAAGTACTATCTAAAAGTAGGAATAGCTATAAACTTATGGCTCTTAATACATCAGTGACTCAGCGTCAGTGAATCACTGATTAAAAATGAGACCTATGATTAATCTTGATTTTCTTAACAGAGTTTCTGTGCAATATTGAACAAATTGTTTACTGCTGTTAACAGGAAATTTCTGATGATCGAATGAAAAGTGCTGAAAGGTCATGCACTACTATGCATTTGTCTTATCATTATATTGCTTGTTCTCTCAAGAAAGTAAAAGAAAAAATACGTACTTTTTTGATTATGGTTTGATTTCTTGAGATGACAAATAAATGCAAAAAGCTAAGCTCGTAATGCAGAATTTCTATTTGGGTAGGAAAAAAACGAAAACATAACCTGTCCTCTTGAATTTCTACTTCAATCAAGGTTTCTTCAACCCGGAGTTCTGCATATGACATCATGTCATATGTCAGGCTGCTACTAATGGGTGCTTCAGCAAATCCCCTAACCCTCAACTGTTCAGCTGTATTTAAAGCTTAAAAAAAGAGCAAGTTGCTCTGGATAAGGGCATCCGCCAAATATATGAAGTTTCTCCTTTTACAGTTCTCATCTATACAAACCAGTCACCAATATACCAATAAATCGACCGTTTCATGTTCTCTTATCACAGGTCTCCAGGAAACAATATTTTTTATCCTATGGTAATATAAAAATTCTCTTGAGAAGGATGTTACTTTCTTTATGTTTTGTCTTTCATATTTTAATCAGAAGGAAAGCATTATAATCATAATAAACTGCCTCTCTAGACAGCTGCAGTATCTCAGCAGCACTAGAGTTGCTCTAAGCCTTTATAATCAGCACCCAGTGGAAAGAACAGATGAAGATGCTCTGTTACTTCTACTAGTGACATCTGCTATAGGCATGTTGTAATCAAAAAAAGTTATATTTAATTTAATCTTAAATCAAAGATCAGTTGATTAATTAATGGTGTTATAAGGCACGCTAGGGGTATCAAATATTCGTCCATTATGATTATGAATATCTTCTTTGCAGTGTGTTAAAGTTTTATATATATA
>JBCNYH010000026.1:9082008-9093365 GCA_039654325.1 Tandanus tandanus
CTCAGCTGGTAAATCTTATCGCCATGTCCGTCTGTCTGTACGGCATAATAATGATACTACAGTATACATTTAACCCTCAAAATAAATTATGAGGCAGACATACGGTATGCTATGGTTAAGTACTAACCAGTGTTTTGCAATTGAATTAATTATCACCACTAGTGTTATTTATTTGAGTAGCATGTTTGTCTTATCTGTCTTTTTGGTTTGTGTATCTCTGTGTTTGTTTATTCTGTTTCTCTGTCTGTCTTCCTGACTTGACCTGTCAGGCCTGTGTGTCTGTTTAGTTAGTCTGTCTGTCCTTATGTCTTGTCTGACTGGTCTGTCTGATTTGTCTTTTTTGTTGTGTTTGTCATATTTGTCTTTCTGCTCTGTTTTGGGTCTAAGATCTGTCTTTCTGATTTGTTTATAAAACCTCGTGTGTCAGGTCTGTCTGTATGTGTGCTTCAATTACAAATCTATACATTACACTCAATCATTTTTATATAATGTCTGTAATGCATATTTCACTATTTAGTCATCTTCAATTTCCTTCAATATCAGTACAGTTCATATCTGTCTGTCTTTTTTCTGTCTATTTAAACTGTATGAACGGTCTCTCTATGCTCCCCAGTTAAGAATCACAACTCTCAAAGTACTTTATAACATATTTGTTCCTCTCATTGTTTATGTCCAGCATGCCATCTAAGTATGAGTGGACTGCATGGCAGGTGTGTAGATGTACTCTCACTGATGGCTCACCACTGTGAGAATGGATGTGAACATTTAAACTATGGTTAGTTAGTGACTCATAAAGACCCCTTGTTCAGTCCAGCAATGTTAATGCAGTATCCCCCAATAAACGTCAGTTTTATCCAACAAACTTTCCCATTATTAGGGACGCACAGTGGCATTGTGATTAGCACGTTTGCCTCACAGCAAGAAGGTCCTGGGTTCGAGTCCCAGGTTCAGCAAGAACATCTTTGTGTGGAGTTTGCATCTTCTCCCCATGTTTGTGATGGTTTCTTCTGAGTCCTCCGGTTTCCTCCCTCATTCCAAAAACATGCACATTAGACTAATTGGCTGTTTCAAATTGCCCCTATGTGTGAGTGTGAATGGGTGTGTGTGTTGGCCCTGCAATGGTCTAAGGAGATGTTCAGGGTGTACCCTGCTTTCCCCAGTGTCGACTGAGATAGGCTCCAGCCTAACTGGGAACTTAGTAGGATAAAGCAGTTTGGAAAATGAATGAATATTTCCATTATTGTCGGATCTTTTCCTTTTTGCTCTTTGTATTTATATTTGTACTGATTTGTATGTATATAGTAAAAAGTTTAGTTCCAAAACTCTTTGGCAGTAGCACTCAGAAGACATTAGCATAAATGTGCTTTGCATCTATAATTCATCTCTTAGTTTCATATTCATCATCCACAATATTCAGCAGTTTTTCTTTTTTCGCATGGTCTTTCCTCCTGCCTCTAGCGACTGTAATCCATGTGGGCAGGTATATGATTACATTTTTAGCACTAATCAGAGTGGTAGCGCATATTCTATTTCCTGCAATGGACTGACGCTCCACTCTGAGTGCATAATCCTTTCTTTGATGCATAACCACAATAGCTCATTTTGCACCACTGACAGAGTAATATTTGTGCCTTGCTTACTGAAGCCAGTGTGGCCCTAGGGAGGTATCAAGCAGTCTTATTAATATTCAAAGCTGTAGTTTGGATTTGGTGAGAATCATGGGAGATGAAGCAGGCCATGGTGTTATGACCACGTGGGCAATTTGGCTATGAGGGTGAGGAGCATCTGTTTCAGAAAATAAGGCCAGTTAAAGAATTAGTTAGATGGTTTTAGAGGTTGAGACTCAACAAGAAGTTTGAACAGATGATGGAGAATCAATTGCATTAAGAAAATAAATTTAAGGGAAGGTGAAAAACTGATCTTCGCTCCAGAGGTGAAGGTAAATACTATCCAGGTATGCACCACCCTACCATGCAGTCATAACTTGGAATGACAAAGATGGCTAGAAACCAGCTAGAAGATGTTCACCAACCGCTTCATCTTTTATTAGAGTCACAAGGTGGCTGGATCTCATCTTAAAACGGGGTACACCCTGAACAGCTCAGCAGGTCATCGCATGGCCAACACACCTACACACACATTCACACCTAGGGGCAATTTGGAGCAACCAATTAGCCTAATGTGTATGTCTTTGGGCTGTGGAATGAAACCGGAGTACCCAGAGGAAACCCACACAAGCATAGGAAGATTTTGTGATTGTAGATGGGATATGGGGGGAAACAAGCCTGTGGTTAGTCATATGCACTGCCAATCACATTTCCTATTTTTGTAAATGTTGGTGTTTTTTTAGTCACATTTATTGACAAAAGTACGAGACATTCTTGTGAATGAGTTCGTCAGGACATTTCTAGATCATATTGTAAGAGGGTAGCAGTGACACCTTTAAAGGGTTAATGTTAATGATTGCTTAATGTTATGCTTAATTGATAATGATTGCTTAATGTTAATGGTGTTTTACAGTACTTGCAGCCATTCTGATTGGGAAACATTTTGTTTTAGGGTTCCACACGGCTCCCATGAGGATGGAACAGATTTTCCTTTTCCCCCTTGTTTGCTATCCTGACAACGGAGCTTTCAGACTGTGCATCATCTGTGAAAACAACTGTGAATTTTCCCCTGCATTAAGCTACAGTCTCCCATTCAGCCACTTCTCCATTGTGATCTATCTGAAGTTGAGCTTGGACATTACACCAGACATGCTGTTTAGCAACCTCACAAATTACATTTAGGTTGCAAGTGAAAAAATCCCCCAAGTGATTTCTTTATATTTGGCTCTTCTTAAGAGATATTTTAGCTTTAAGCAATCATGTGCAATTTTGAGACACAGAAAGAGCAATTAAGAAACATGCAGAGCTCAAACAAGCCTGAACAAATAGGGGCAATTAGGCATATGAAGGCAATCATTGTGCATTACTGAAAAGTGGAATTGGGTCAGAAAAGCTGCTTTTAAAGCATGTATCACCACATTGTGCAGTACACAAATAAATGTGGAATAATGTGATCATAATTTTAGCTTTTAGGTGAACCAAAACATAAAGTAGAAGTGTTGAATGTTCACCAACAGGAGGACCACAATTAATCACTAAACCACTCTATCATTTGCTGGTGATCGCTAATACTTTTCCCTTATAATAACTGCTATAAAATCATCTTTACAGATTTACTCACTCACTTACTCACTCACTCACTCACTCACTCATTTGCTGAAACGCTATGTCCTATTAGGGTCATAGGGAGGTTGGGCAAAGGCAGAATACATCCTGTACAGCTCGCCAAAGCATTGCAGGCCTAACACAACAAAACATGCAAACTCCACACAGAAGTGCCCTCACCAAGGACAGAACTCGAACTCTGGACCTTCTTGCTGTAAGGTGGAAGTGTTGTCCATTACATCACCATGCTGCCCATTATTCAGAATACTTTCACTTTTTTTTTGCGTCCTTTAGAACTCATGGTAGAAAAGCAAAAACCTACACGCATCTTATAAATGAAGATTTTTGGAATATAGTCACATTTATCTATTATTTTAGTATTTAATATATAGTATTAGAATATTAGGCACCATTGGAAAATTATTATTTCAAAAGCTAGAAATCAATAATAATACAAAAAAGTTTTATATTCTGTTTACTGTAATCTTATAAAAGTAAATAGTGATACATCTGATATCAAATATTCAAATATTCAAGATCCCTTATCATTTCTAAGATTCAATTTTTTACAGTATATTTTGGGTGAAACATTAAAAACATATGGCCTTGATTTAACATCATGTGACTACATCCATTGTTGCCTACAAAAAAGAAAAAATCTTTTCATGGCCAGTCAGACAAATGCCTACTTCTCCACACAGCCTATTCCATGTCTCTCAGCTTTATCCTGTTTGGTGTTGTTCGTTCCCAGTAGTGCTTACTCACTGGAGCAATATCAGCCCATCTCAAAAAAGAGACTCTTCCCCTTCATCCTGCTTCTTCCTTGTTAGGATTAGGACATGCTGTATACTACAGTCTTGTTGAGGTAAATTTTTTAGGCTGGCAGCCAAATTATTGTGGGCGGATTCCAGACTGCTATATTAAGTAAAATGAACACTCACGACTACAGCTATTTATGGCCATCAGCCTTAATGAATTATCAGTATATTTGAGTTGTTTGGATTTTATATTTTTGGAAATCGTTGCCTTGTCTTTGTATCAGCTCAGCCATTTCTAATGTGTGCGCTAATAATACGAAAAACACATAATATATTTTTAATTATTGTATTATTACATTCCACCCATAAAATGCAATCTGTCTGAATTTTATGTCTGGTTTTTTTTTTAAAGGGATTGAAGATGCATTTTTGTTTTAATGGGTATGGTCTAGGCTGAACAGCAATCATGTTAAATGGGCAGTGGTGGCTCAGTGGTTAAGGCTCTGGATTACTACTCTGGAGGTTAGGGGTACAAGTCCCAGTTCCACCATGGTGCCACTGTGAGCCCTTGAGCAAGGCCCTTAACCCCTTAATTGCTTAGTTGCATAAAAATGAAATTGTAAGTCACTCTGGATAAGGGTGTCTGCCAAATGCCATAAATGTAAATGCAAATGCAAATGTAAAATGTTAAATCATTGGAAAGCTTGATTGATTTCAGCAGAATGATAGTGTAGTGGTTAACACATCTGCAGGTCGTGGGTTTGAGCCCCATGGTCAGGTAGGGTGTTTCTGTGTAAAGTTTGCATGTTCACCCAGTGTTGCGTGGGTTTTTTTTTTTATTTCCAAGTTTGGCAAAGTCTGATCACTGAGTTATTGGCAGGTTGATTTTATTCACACACCTTACAGAAATTGACATTCAGTTTCACTATGAACTTACACTGAAAAAAGTAGACATAGTAAGGCAATACACTCACTATGGTAATTAACTTATGAGTACACTGTATAAAGTACATCACAGCAATAATTAGATTTACTGAGTGTAATGTTAAGCTTCTCACAACCTCATAAAATATGTACATACAATTTTGTAACACTGCAATGTACAAAAATGCTCTCCATTCCTTTCTATTTTTACCCCTTACTCAGCTCTCCATTTCTTAACCCTTTCCTTCATTCTTCAGCCTCAAACCCAACATTAAGTAACAAAGTGATACATTTTTTACTGACTTATTTTAAAATGATGCTGATCTGACATTTTAGAAGAGGTATACTGTTTCATCTATGGTGCAGTGAACTGTAATGAGAAGTATGTGGCTTGATCTATTTTGGGCTTGGTTTTTGAAAGCGCTATTCCCAGGTCGTGCTAAACATTTAGTCTGCTTCTGCATCTCTTTTTCATGTATGCGCAAATAGAAAACCCAGCTTCACGCTCATACATGGTACCAAATTAAATCAACACATTAGCAGCTTTCCTAGACAAACAGGAGAACTCTACTGATGGCAAAGCTTGGAATGGATACTTCACCCACTGAAGATTTTAAAATCTTTGTGATTCAAGGAAGTACCACTTAAAGTTCTCCTGTAGATCAGATGCTAAACTATGTTTTGTTTCAAAGAGTCGTTCAGGGAACCTCTATATTGTTTGCACACTTGTACTCCATAGTCTTTACCGTGCTGCTTTACCAAGCCATGTGCTTGAATTGGCACTAGTTTTGTGTTCGTCCTATCATTGTTGTTTTTATTGTAACTGTCGCTTGCTGTTACTGTTATTATCTATTATCCTGTTAATTGTGTGTGTGCATGCACCTGGAGCTCAGCCAAAACAACATTTTATTCTACTTCATGGCCCCTGTGGAGTTGAATAAGAATAAAGTTGAGTTTGAATTGGAAACATTGTCAGTTTTCCTGCACAAGCTGAAATTTCTAAAGACCCAGGCATGTCATGAACTGCATCTCCCAGCTCTAAAATGCTGTTATTCTTTCCATGAATAACTGTGGGCAGTGTCTTGTTGAAAATGTCCACAAGGTAGGCAAGCCTTTCCAGCCATTGTTTATCCTAATGCTTGGCAAGTATACAGTTTTAATTCTTGAAATATAGGTCATGGGCTATGGGCCAGTGGTGTAGTGGTTAGGGTGCTGGGCTCATGACTGAGAGGTTGTGTAAATATCCTTTCCCTATTTTGTTGTATGTAGATTCAAGGAATAGTCACTTTTTTCCCCCGTTTTCTTACCAGTGATTAATCTGGTGGGGGCCATTAAATGGAAAATGCAAGCAACATTGACAGACTGATCTAGTTGCAGTGAACTGACTTTAAAATGCCTTCTGCCATGTCTGTGGTTCTGTTTGCAGTGGTCTTTTGTAAAAGTGGAATTGACACAACTTTGTTAATTGCTTCTTTACCTGAGACAAAGAGACATACAACTTTTAAACAGAGTTTTATCAGCTGCTTCCCAATAGAACAGGGCTTCTTTGCCTTGGCATTGTGGAGAATCACTTAGTATGTGTCATGAACATAGCAGATCAGAGAACGTGGGGATGCAGTTGCAGATAAAAGTTAGTTTATTATGAAACCAAATATATCATTTGGCAATATCAGAGTCAGAGAAGCAAAGTTCAAGTCCTCATGCTCCCTAAACCACTCTTTCACTATTGGAGCCCCAATTTTATATTCCTGCCATGAGGAAAGAAAAAGTCCATTAATGTGATAACCTGGTCATTCAGGTCATCAACTGACTTAATTTTATTGCCAGATAATGTTGCTGAGCCTTGACCTGACCAATTGAAACAACAATGCTATGGTGATTACGTGCTGCAATCAAGCCTAAAGACAAGATGTTGGAGTGCCCTTCAATCAAAATTTTCTCTATATCATACTTCACCTCATTCAGTATTTGCTTATTAATCTCCTATTTGTATAGTTGTATACTCATAGATGTACTGTGAATAAACAAAGCATGACTGTGGCACGATTATGGATTAACCACAGTTATTTTGTAGTGCCTTAACCTCCTGAGACCCAAAAATTAATGTTGTGTGTCTTCTCATTTCTTCACACTGCTTCTGTCCCTTACCACCCCATAACTATTGAACTTTATCAAACAAGAAGAAGTTTGGGAAAAGAGTAATATCCAATGGCTCTCATATGAGGATCTTACAAGGACATACATACAATATTGTTGGGGAAAAATATGATGTCCTCATAAGAGGACATTGGGGTCTCAAGAGTATATCATGGTTGCCATATGGTTTACAAACTGGGTGTCCTTTTGCACACAGACACAAAAAAAAATTAGAATATTGTATCTGAATAACTTGGACTTAAAGGGTAATGAAGCCATTAAGAGTAACCACCAATAAGCTCTGCTTAGGAGAGCTTCTGGAGTAAGATGACTACTCCACTCTGCCCATTCTAGAAATTAAGCTTGATCACCACTATAAAACATTAGCAGTGGGAATGAGGCTGTCCTGCTCTGATTTATAACTCAGTATCCATTGGGAAAATGAGAATGAATCCATAATGGAAGTCCCTGCGTGGATTACATTTCTGTCATGGCAAAACCTTAAGCCTTGACTTATAGACAGCTGATGGTTTAGTCATTGAGGTACACTGATGAAACAAAAACCACGCAATGAAAGAAAAAAAAGCTTAATTTGTGGTCCTGTTAATGCCTTTTAGGGGGTACATTATTTCTTTTTTTTTCTTTTTTTATTTCTGTTCGAAGAAAAAAAATCCACATTGCCTTTATGTTTCCACTTAAATCTAAAGAAGCACAAAGGGTTAATCACAGAGAACTATTCATGTTTATGGACTATGTTGCCAGGCAATCTAATACAGAACAAGCACAAAGGTCAACAATAAGCTAAAATTAGCTTCCTTGAATTGTAGCTTAATTATAATTAATTTTAACTTGCAGTTAGTTTTACTTAAAATAGTTAGTTCTTCTAACCACTGTGCCTTGTTCGCATTTACTGTTTACAGAATGAAGAACGGCTGTACTTATTGATCTTATCTATGCCTTTAAAAAGCGACTGGTTTGTGATGCATGAATCTCATCTCATTCTGACATTAATATGTTGGTTTCCTATTAATCAAGTTTGAAGGGAGGATTTCAATGGAGCCTTAACTGAATTATAGGCTGCTCAGTATCCAATTATTTTGGATGACTTAAGCAGCAAATGACAATGAGCATGCTGTGAAAAGTGCCTTCACACTTCCCTACCTCAGAGATAACCAAATTTAGAAATGTGTCTGCAATCAGGTGATGAATTTTGTGTGTTTGTACGTGTGTGTGTGTGTGCGTGTGTGTGTTGGGGTGGGGGTCGGGATGGGGGTCGGGGTGAGGGTGGTGGTTGTAGGTTGATGTAATTTACCAATATCTATCTTTATCACAGTAGAAACAGATATTTATAGTATCTTCTCTGATTCACATTTGAGTGTTTTCTACAAGCAAAAGACAAGACTTAGAATTAAGTCTAATGCCAAAAAAACTATGTGAGCTACCTAATTTAGGTAGTGTCACAACAGAACAAGCTAATGAGTAAGGGATGGAACTGCAGATAAAACAGTTTATTAAACATGCTAAGCCAAACAGGTAGAGATGCTTCACAATCTCAGCAGTAGAACAGGCAAAGAGCACAATGTAGACTTGGAAATGATCAAGGTAAATGTAACAAACAGTGGTCTAGAGCATATATAACAGGAATATCAGGAGGAATTTCAAGGTCATGGTTAAACAGACTAGTGTGGGTCATACACAGAAACAATGACTGGTGGAGTGAACACACGCGTTCATTGACCTTTCGCGTGGCACCAACTAGCATATATAATGTCAGATCCTTGTTGTTGTAGGGCTTAGCTTTAGGTTACGTTATGTTACCTGAATGACGTGTTTACGCTAGTACTACTAATAACATTACTACTGTTATGACATTATTTACTATGTCATTAGTGGAAAACTTAGAATTTAAAAACTTACCTCTTCAGAGTCTTCGGACACAAGCATGCAATGTCTAATTTGAAGATGAAGTTGAAGTTCTAATTCTCTAATTAGATCCCGGCGTTAGACCTATTGGAAAATTCCTGTCTATGTAAATGTAATGACTATGTAAGTAATGTAATATTACTTTACTTTACTGTAAGCTCTCAGATTTCTTGTAATAATAGTATGAACAATATACAGCTCAAACGAAAGGTAATAACTTACTAGGACTAAGCGCGAACTCACGGACTAAGGACAGACAAACACTCACACAGAATTTCCTGCAGAACAAAACTCGCTGCGTCACAGTACCTTCCATGGTGCTCACGCGAAAGGTAACAATATCAAAGGCAGAGTTGGGTCAACAGAATCAGAATGAAAACCAGATCAAAACTGTAAGGAAATCATGTGGTTTGGGAACAGGTGTGAAGTTGGGAAGCTGCTGGGAAGTGTAGCGTGATGCGGGTGTGCTAGAACAGGCTGACGGTGTGACATCTAGCTGTTAGCTGAAAACCATTATTAAATATTATAGCTAACAACGCTCAGTTTTACAAGTCACTCATTTGTCGAGCTGTTTAATCCTATTAGGAGTGCAGAGAGGCTGGATTCCATCTCAACTGATGACATCGAAGGCAGCATACACCATGCACAGCTTCCCAGACCATCGCAGGGGCAGCATATACACACAACCATTCACACACACTTATACCTGGAGGCAATCTGGAACAGCCAATTAGCCTAAGGTGCATGTCTTTGGATTGTGGGAGGAAACCGGAGTACCCAGAGGAAACCCACACAAGCACAGGGAGAACATGCAAACTCCACACACAAACACCCAGTTCTTGATGTCATCAACCCGGGATGTTACTCCACATAATAATTATTATTATTTTAAATGATTCTTGAATAAATAAATAAATAAAATGTACCTTTCAATGTTAGTGAGAAACCTGTTGTTAGACATTGTTAGTGGTTTTGCTGTTCCAGTGTCCCTCTATAGCTGGGTTGCTTCTACAGTATTCTTGAGTCAAGTACAGATCAGTATGCACCACACATTGACTCTATTCAATAGACCATAGATTCTCATCAGTCTGTGGGGCTACAGTTGTTAAACACATAAAATTCTCATTTAACTGGCTCACTATGCCTGCATATAGCATCCCTCTCTTACAGAAATATGCATGTATGTAATAAGAAATGCAAATAAACTCTGTTTATTAGTGTTGCAGCTGCATGGTCGTGGCGTAATATATGACTTATAAAATGATTTCAAAACAGCTGCTGTGGAGGTGGGCGTTTGTTGTAACTTGCATTCCGTAGTAGATGAGTAATAAGCAAAATAAGCATAGAGGAGTTATTTTAAGCTCCTTTCGTTAATGATCACTTATCAGTGGCTTGCAGTGATGCTGATCACACCAGCAGTGTCATCTTCATTGTAAAGGACATTTTATTACGATGACATACATAGACAGAGAAAGTAATATATCATTTTCTTATCTACCTCACACAAGTGCATGACTGATATGACAGCACGCCCACCATGACTAACCTGTGTAACATGCAGGGTGATGCAGACCTTGAATGTAGCTCTTTTAGCTGAAATTAAAAGGAAAGAAAGATCAGAGCTACAAGTAAATCATTATGCTTAACACATCACATTAGCGTTTTAATGTAAAAACTTTTAGCACATAAATAATTTAATAAAATATCTCAAAATTACTTTATATATTTCAGACTGTTGACATCTTGGCCACCACCTATTTGAGAAGCTTCAAAGCTTCTTCCCACAGGCGGTAAGTCATGACATGGCTATGTCACGCCTGTGTAAATGCACCGTGCAACTTTTAATAATTTGGATATGCATTTCATAACATGGGCGGCATAGTGGTGTGGTGGTTAGCACAGCAAGAATGTCCTGGGCTCGAGCCTGTGCCTGGCGAGGGCGTTACCGTGTAGTTTGCATGTCCCCCCAGTGCTTGGGTGGGCTTCTTCTCGGTACTCTGGTTTTCTCCCACAGTTGATAGGCAAACACATTAGACCAACTGGCTGTTCTGTGAGTGTGAATATGAATGGTTGTATATGTGTTGGCCCTGTGATGAACTGAAACAAGGACTGGACAGCCAATGGAAATCCCAGGGATAAACAAGAGGTACTTAATTGAGAACAGGTGAATACAGAAAATAGTAGCGGTAAAAAACAAACACTGAATCAAAAGTCTGGCAACCTGGACTGTTTGAGACGCCACAGAGGTGGAGCGAATACTTAGTATGTACTGCATGGAAACGTAAGAAAGGCAAACTAAAATGAGAGTTTTATGGTTTACTTTTACATTTTTAAGTGATTCAAGCATGTGATATCTCAATGTTGTTAACTGATCAGATGATGCAGTTCCTAGTTTCCATTTAGT
>JBCNYH010000026.1:9099730-9111555 GCA_039654325.1 Tandanus tandanus
CTGGTGGTGTAGTGGTTAGCAACCTTACAGCAAGAAGGCCCTGGGTTCGATTCTGATTCCGGCGTTTCTGGGTGGAGTTTGTTCTCCCTGTGTTTGTGTGGGTTTCCTCCAGGTACTCTGGTTTCCTCCCACAGTCCAACAACATGCGCATTGGGTTTATTGGATGGTTCAAATTGCCCCTTGGTGTGAGTGTGAATAGTTGTGTGTGTTGCCCTGTCACGGTCTGGTGATCTATTCAGGGTGTACCCCACCTTCGTCCAGTGCCGCCTGAGATAGGCACCAGCCTCCCTGCGAGCCTAGTAGGATTAGGAGGTTTAGCAAATGAGTAAGTGAGAATATATATACATACATACACATATAGATGAGATAGAGTGAGAAGCTCGGCCATCTGTGAAGGGCTCGGAGTAGAACTGCTGCTCCTCTGTGTTGAGAGGGGCCAGTTGAGGTGGCTCGGGCATCTGATTAGAATGCCTCCTGAATGCCACCCTGGTGTGGTGTTTCAGGCATGTCCAACCGGGAAGAGACCCCAGGGTCGACCCAGAACAGACTGAAGGGACTATGTCTTTTAGCTGGTCTAGGGAACGCCTTGGTGTCCTCCCAGAAGAGCTGGAGGAAGTGGCTGGGGAGAGGGACGTCTGGACCTCATTGCTTAGGCCGCTGCCCCCGCGATCTGACCCCGGACCAAGCAGAAGAAGAAAAAGCAAAAGCAAGCAAATTTATTTAATAAAATAAGACATATGAAATGTATTACAGCATCCTGTACTAACCTAGAGGAACCTAAATTATTGCTCCAAATTATTGCTCCATTATTGTAATATTTTATATTTTATTTTATATTTTATATTTTACATTTTACATTTTACATTTTTATATTTATATTCGACCTTTAACTACGTCCTTCAAATAGTTATAGTTATTGTTATTGTTATTGTTATTTTTATTTTTCTTCTTGATATTGATAGTTTTTATTCTTCAAATTTTAGGACAGTCGTGACAAGCATTTCACTACATATTGTACTGTGTATGATTTTGTACGTGATAAATAAATTTGAATTTGAATTTGAAATGCACATATGCCAGTGCGTTTTGCTGTCATTTTAATTATCCATGTGGAACTATCACTAGCTACCGATGAATTGAAATCCTGATACTTAGCATGTGCTGAAAATAACAACACTCTCCTTTGGAGTGCTTACATACAATAAGCGACACTGACTTGCCCTCCATCCTCTCTCGTCTATCATCTCAACATCAGCATATAGGACATGACAGCTTATTGCCTGAGTGGAAATTGTCACGTTTCCCCTAGATCACCCTTGTGCACATTCCAGAACTTACTAACTTGAATGTAAGCACATAAAGGACACTGAACGATGCATTACTAAGCTGCTCCTTCTCCACAAAATCATCTATCTATCAATTTTACATGATTCCTCCATGATCTTCATTCATTAATGACCACATGGCATAACTGTAGTTATTCATAGAAGGCACAGTAACACGTAACAAAAAGCAAACATAAGGAATAAACTATGACGGTGCATGCTTCTTTATGCAAGAAAACAATAAGCAATGTATTTTCCTATAACTGCACCTTACAGCCAGCACTACTGTCAGAGCTGCTGTTGAAAACAAATCAATAAATCCATTGTGACCAATTATAATAGATCATTCAACAGCTCTGTGGCATGAATACATTTAATAAGCAGCTCTCTTAATGTCATTATCGGCAATGCTTCTCCTAAGGGTACAATAAAGACGTATACTCAAGAAGTGACCACACATTAATAGAAGCAGCAAATGTGGTAATTACACAAGCCCTTGTTGATAAGAATAAGAGAGCTACATACAGGGCTTTGTGTCAGAAATGAAAAATGATTTACTGTTTGGAGTGTGCTGGCCTAACATATTCTCTCCTTTCTCCTGAGACAAAACCTTCTCCCAAGCATGGCAATGAACCACAGCATCTTCTTGCAAACACCCCCACACTCATACCCTTAACTCTTCACTTTACCTCAGCCTCCATTTCTCACTCACTCATTTGCTGAACCGCTTAATTCTATTAGGGTCACAGGGAAGATGGACACTAGGCGAAGGCGGTGTACACCCTGAACAGCTCTTGAAAATTGCATGGCCAACTCAAACACAACCATTCACACCCACACTCACACCTACGGGCAATTTGGAATAGCCAATTAACCTAATATGTATGCCCTTGACTGTCGGAGGAAACCAGGGTACCCTGAGGAAACCCACACAAGCACAGGGAGAACATGTAAACGCCACACAGACGCACCCAAGCCCAGGATCTTGCTGTAAGGCGGATGTGCTAACCACTCCGCTACCATGCTTCAACCTCCATCTGTAATATGGAAATAATTACAAAAAAAAAAAAAAAAAACCTTCAGTGCAAAACCAGCGCTGATTGATTTTATAGCTTAGTTGGCCACCCAGTGGTGCATCATTATTAAGATAATTATGAGAAAATCAATAATCAATATTGAGCAATGTCAGTAGTCAGACATTGAGAGCTTTGGCAATTTAAGGCTGGGAGGTGGTTTCCTGAGAACTGAAACACCACTGTTTGTGTGTGTGCGTGTTTGTGCGTGCATGCGCGCGCGCGTGTGTGTGTGTGTGTGTGTGTGTGTGTGTGTGTGTGTGTGTGTGTGTGTGTGTGTATGCGTCTGTAAATCCATCACAGTTTATTTCAGACACTGGAGTTGCTCATTTGAATTATAGTTTGACATTTCAAAATAACAGTGATTTAAGCTTGAAAGATTATAGACTGCAACTCAGCCAGTCTAAAGTTTTTCTGATGCACAAAAAAAAAGAAAGGAAAAAAAAAAGGAAAAAAATTCACTTTCTCAGCAGGGCTCCAGCTTAAACTGTGTATGGCCTCATTGATATTATTGTCTGTAAATATTTAGTAGAGAATGACAGCCCATGTAATTTTATGTCAGCAGTGACCTTTTAAAATTGCTTATCCTAGGAAGTTAAAGGCAGAGATGTAATGCCTACATATGAAGAAAATGCATGTAATTCAGAAGCATATTTAAATTAGCACTTGTTTGAAGAGTATTTTAGATGAATGTTGACCATTAATACACTGCAACTTTAGTTTTAAATATGAAGAAGATGCTTCATGTTACCCCAGATCTATAGTTTCCCTACTTTGGCTTCCTTTATTATTATTTTTTCATTAAAGTCTGATATCGTATATATCAGATATTCTTTATATACTACATACTGCTGGTACATCTTTAAGGTTCCTGTGCTAACATATATTACATGTGTGTAAGATTTTGTGTATTATATGTATGCTTGCATATGTTATTGCCTTTATGGCTGTGAGCAGTAGCAGTGTAGCAGGGTAGCAGTTCCCCCCCCCCCCCCCCCACTATATATAGTAATTTCGTGCTGCATTTCAGTGAACAGATGTTGTGAACAGACTTTTAATCAATAAATTCAAGGAAGGAACCATTACTTTCACAGGGTAAACTAGAAGCAGTGCTCTGCAAGTGGGATGTCTCAAACTGGTAGTTCCCCTTTCTGGGACATCATCACTGAGTGTGTTAGTCATTCACAGTTTGTATATAAGTGTCGATCAGTATGTAGGTCATGTGACATCAGGACAAAGAGACAGAGAACAGAAGGACAGTGGGACAGATGGACACGGAGTCTGGCCCCCAAGTGGTGCACCGCTAAGTGAGTGGTCTGCCCATTACATTTGACATCCCACAAAAAAGCATCAAGCATCATTTTTCACCACTAGTTGTTTAGACACAAGTTTAAATGACCATTTCTCCAAAAACATTTGAAAATAGCACATAAACTTAGACATGTCATGTGAAGAGCCAATTAGACTGTAAAGCTTGTCCCAAGCTTTTTAAAGGCTGAGACAATGAAACAATTGAGTTTCTTCTTTCTTCTTTTTATGGTCCCCTTCAACCTATTGACGATGGGGGAAGGCATTCGCTGAGGCAGGCAATATCGATGTTAAGGCGTTTCAGTTCTTATGCCACTAGAGCTGTTCAGTGCTCTGGAGCCTGACTCTTGGATGTGTTTGTGTCAGACAAAGTTCTTACATTCCAGCAGGCTATTTTAGCTGCATGAATGTGGTTGCGAGTAGATCCTGACTGATCAGAGCCGCGGGGTCCTTGCGGCTTTACCCGAGGCTCATCATGCTTGCTATTGAGCTTCCCAGGTCGAAGACGCAGGTGATAGTTATTATTTTGGGTCCATAGTAAAAAGGTTCTGCTACAAAGGGATGCTGGCCCCTTGGCAAGCAGGCTGCCCTCTTCCGTGCTTGCGTACCTCCATGGTTTATTTGTGGAGTGGAAACACGTAGTTACACAAATCACCACAACATTGTAAGGGAGGCAGAGGAAGAAATGGTCAGTGGGCTGACCCAAGCAGGGACTGATCTTGTTTTTTTTTGTTTTTTGGGGGGGTTTGGTCCCCTAGATTGGCCGCGTTCTGCAGCACTAGGGGTGGCACTGAGAGCCACTGCAGACAGTCTTCGCCGTGCGAGAGGCTAGATAGTGCGGCCACTTGATGGAATATGGCCATATGTTGCGCTTCACACAGCGCTGAATATGGGGAGACCAGTCTGGGACGCCAAGATGTGAAGTTTAGGGGTGTGGTAAATGTTTCTAATCCTGATTGAGTCTTCAATTTCATCCAGAGTTCTCTTTGGTAAAACTTATGCATGTTTACTTTGTAATTTCTATATTGTCCATAGGAACTTGTTCTTCCTGAATACTGGTGATCCAGTGGTAGTGGTGACAATTTCCACATACTAGCAGTCAGTGAGCTAGAGTCATTTTCACCCAGTCCACAGACGACCTACTTTCACCCCTCCGTCTCCTCAAATTCAAAATTATTGATGCCAAGCTTGCCTTGGATAACTGGATTGAGGTTTACAAGCCATTGGCAATGTAATTATTTGCTCTGCCCCAGTCAGTCTGTAGAGAGATTACTTTGGCTTGGTTGACTTATTTGAAAAGGTTTTATTTTAATATGGACTGTACTGTATTATAAGTAACATTGAAAACATCAGTGGCCCTTAACCCCCTTGATCTCCCTCTCTCTTTAGAGCTTTCACTGGATTACATTGGTTGGTCTTCTGTTGCAGTTGAAGGTATTGCCTTTAGAGCACTAGTCAGCTTGACATCATGTCAGAGCAGGGGAGCAGAACTGAAACTAAGTTTATTAGTAAACCAAACATTTGTATTTATAATATAATCAAAAAGAACTTAAGAAAAAACATGCCATACATGAGAAAGAGCTAAGGACATGTAATGGAGAGGCTGGAGAATATTTTTTTGATTTTTGATTTTTCTATACTGTATTAATCCCGCAAGGGAAATTATTGCCTCTTTATTTAACCCATCCAAAGTGAGCACACACATAAACAGTGAGCACACACACTCGGAGCAGTGGGCTGCCACACACATTGGGGTGCCCAGAGAGCAGTTGGAGGTTAGGAGCCTTGCTCAAGGGCACTTCAGCCATGAATATACAAATGTGGCTAAGCGTTAAAGAGTCCAGGACGAAGTCAAATTCTCCATAAGTGTGTCATGTTTTGAGCCGCCTAACTGTGCACACATGGAGCTGATCCCTGGTGCTTTCGCTCTGCCCGCTGAACCGGTTATTATGTAGGCATGCTGTAGTTCTTCCGCCTTGTAAACCTGGAAGCACTAAGAATGAGGCTTAAACTGGGTTGAATATGGTTGAAGATGAGGGAAGACTGTGACAAGTGCATGACAATAAAGCTTTAAATAAACAACTACAAGCTATAGAATGCCTCACACAGAATGACATGATGACTGGAGAGCTTTTCAAAAGCTCTTCAATTCTACTGCTGGAAGCACATTTACATCTATATCTATTGCATCCCAAAGCGGATCAGGATCTTTTCCTTTGCAGCTGGATGTAGTACGTGCTCAATTTTGTCAATAAACCTTGAATAATGAGCCAACACAGCAAGCAATCATGTTGTCACTACTAAAACTGGTTATGGAGCGTTCAGAAGTCTGACACTTCATTACTGCCTTGGTTGTGTTGTACCAGCAATAAAGAGGGTAAGAAACATAATGATTTGCTTTAGGTTAGTCTTGTAGCATAAATGTTTAATGGCCATGTCTCTCATATGTGGCTGTATTCTCTCATATGTTGCTGTATTTCAGGCTTGCATAACAAAAAAGGCAGATGTTTAAACCTGTAAATAGTGGGATGTTAATTTTTGGATGGAGCCTTAAGTCCTACTTGTTAAACAAGGTTGGGTGGAAATTATTCTATTCCTGCTTTAGGATTCTGTCCTATCTGAAATTAGCAAATGGAAAGGCAACACTATAATAGCAGAATTTGAGAATGTCTAAAAGGTTAATCTTCCTGAATTTTACTCATCTTCCTTATTCAAAAAATAGCACACTGGTCAATTGCACAGCATCATCTGTACACACCTTCATTCATTCATTCATTTTCTAAGCCGCTTAATGCAGATTAGGGTCGCGGGGAGGCTGGCGCCCATCTCAGCCGACTCTGGGCGTGGGCGTGGTACACCCTGGACAGCTCGCCAGGCCATCACAGGGCCAACACTCACACGATCATTCACACTCACACTTAGGGGTGATTTGGAACAGCCAATTAGCCTACTGTGCATGTTTTTGGACTGTGGGAGGAAACCGGAGTACCTGGAGGAAATCCACACAAGCACGGGGAGAACATGCAAACTCCACACAGAAACGCCTGAGCTGGGAATTGAACCCTGGCTTTCTTGCTGTGAGGCGGACGTGCTAACCACTACGGCACTGTGCCGCCTAAACACCTTCATATTTTATTTTATTTCATATTCCACTTATCCTTTATTAAAGTCACAGGGAGGCTGGAGCCCATTCCAGCTGACTCTTGGCAGAAGCGGGGTACACCATGAACAGCTCGCCAGAGAACATACAAACTCCACACAAAAACACCCCCTCACTGGGCCTGGGGTTCAAACCCAGGACCTTCTTTCTGTGAATCAGAAATGCCACTATGCCACCATGCCACCCACACCTTCAAATGTAGGGGAAAATTAGTATAGCCAGTCTGCCTACATGCATGGTTTTGGACAGTAGGAGGTAACCAGAGAACCTGAACAAAATCCCCAAGATAAGTCAAGTAGCTTCAAGCCAAGTTAGGTAGTATTTCATTGTCATTCCTCTGTATAGCCTGTAGAGATTGAAATGAAATGTTGTTTCTTCAGGAACATGGTGCAACATGCAATGATACTTCTGTAAAGGACAAAGAAAGCAGTTTGATAATGATGGGTTTGTTCTGCATGCCAGTCTGTTTGGTCTTAGAGACAAGCTTTTCATTTGGATGTCACCTGGATGTCAAATGGAATGCTTTAACTAGGATATTGGAAATTTCTTAGAATCCCACAGCATGAACAAACAATTAGATTCAAGCTGCTACCTTCCTTCTTAGGACATAAGGTTTGTCATGGCTGTCAGCATCCCCTGTTTCTTGATGCTGAGAGTTGAACTTACTAATTATGAAAGAAAGATATAAATGACCTTGAAAAATAGTACGTGTTCGGCTGCAACAGGCTGACCAGTGACTCAGACCTCACCACCATATTAAACTCTGTATTTATATTTTATTCCGAAGCTGGTACCTGCAGCTGAATCTGCTGTGTTATGACTTACTGAATAATTGATAATAGTTACTGAATATGCTTCAGGAATAACTGAATAATAATGTGAGACTTAAGGATTGCAGAAGGTTGGCCTTGTTGATTATTTCAGCCAATAACTTACCGATCAAGCTTAAACACAAAAAACATTTTGGACACTTTAAAAGTCAGTCGAAATCTTTGTGACATGGGATGAGTTAATAAAAAATATATATATTTATCCTGTCAGTCCACTATAAAAGATTTGCACATTATTTTTCATATAAAAGGTGACATTTTGTTCAGCTATAATGACAAATTAATGTGCTATAACATTAAAGTGTGGTTGCATGGTACAAACTGTACAGTATATAACAGATCAGCATACAGAGCATGTAAGAGAAACTCTTCAATCAGAAAGACAAATTTAGTTTCTCTTACATGCTCTGTATGCTGATACAGAGCATGTAAGAGAAACTCCATTTGTCTTTCTGATTGAAGAATCAATACCCTTGACTGGATATGCAGAGGTCAATCAATTGCAATTTATCTGATGTATATTGCAAGGCTCCAAAAATAATTAGAATCCAAGGGTCAATAGTACTTGTAAAATTCTGATTGGTTGTGGTGTAGAGAACACTGACGACTACATTATGGTGATATACTATATATAGGATTGATAAAACTGAGCTTTAGTGACTCGCCCATAAGTCTGTGTTACTTGTGAATGGGTTCACTTGTGATCTTTCTATTTATTAAGTCACCAGCAGTTATTATATTATGGAAGAGAAGTAGTCCACATTGCACAAAGGATAAGTGACAAACTGCCTTGAGAACCATTTATCGCTCTTTTGAAATACGCAAATCTTGTGATGGGGTAGAAAAACAGCATGAGCTTGCGCCGCATGAGCGAAGCACCATCGATAAGGAAAAAGCGTCTGACTATCGAGTTGCTTGTGGAATGTCAAGAAAAACCTATAACGTAAGTCCGTCTGTTCCTCCATCCTCCGTCCTTCAGGTGTTTGTGTACAGAATGGGAACCCTGTGTTACTCTTTGTAAAAAATTTCTCAAAAAGGAAGAAACATAAGAAAATTTTTCTGGGAGAGCGTAAAGAGAACAAGAGGTGTATAATATTTGGGTCACGTGATGTGATGTCATTGTTAATGATGTGAAATAAATAAACAACTAATGATATTCTTGTGTTATAGAAATGTTCTCTAAAGCTACGGTTTCTAAATTGTGTAATTTACATGTCGACACTAAGATTGCGTGTTTCGTTACCTCCTATTTATTCCCTTCTATAAACAAGTTATTACAATGAAATAATCTTGGTATATGTAGGATACGTTTACGGGGTTTGAGAGTTCCCACCAAAAACTTGGCAAGTAAGGGAAATCATATGGGAGCTCCGCTTTTATGTAGTGTCTAAATCTACATATTATTTATTGTCTCTGAGAGTTACAGTATATGAAGTTTCATTCAGTCCATTTCTAATGTTGGACCTCACCTTGTCTCCATGAATTCAAATTTAAGAGGCATGAGCCTTACAGGTGGCAAAATGGGTAGGCTTACATTTCCAGAGTGCCTGGTTCAACCCTGAGCTCAGGGTACTGTCTGTGGGAAGTCATGTGGGGTCATTACATGTCCTCCAAGTGCCCATGTGGGTTCGCACTGTGTTTACTAGTTTCTTCCCACCCATGGGAATATTACCTCCTCCACAGAATATTCCCACAATAGCCTCAATATCTAACATGCGGACCATGATAAAGCACTTAACAATAAATATGGCCTTTTGGTCCATTTGGCATATAAAACCATTTTAAAATCTACAGTAGAAGAAAACGCACAAGATCTATATTTAAATGCAACTCATATACAGTATATGCACTATGATGGTACAGCCAGAAAGGGTTCCCTTTTTTTTTTCTCATAGTGTACATCAGAGTTAACATATTTGTGCAGGGAATATTGCTGGGTTCATGTGCTATTGGATTTATGGTAAATAAGAGTTATAGGCTCATTAATTGCACTTGAACACCCCCGAAGTCGAAATGCTAAGTGGGAAATCCAGAAATTAATGTATCAGAGTTCCTGAATCGGGTGGCATGGTGGACTAGGGGTTAGCACGTCTGCCTCACAGCAAAAAGGTCCTTGGTTTGTGTCTCGCTCTCAGCGGGGGCGTTTCTGAGTGGAGTTTGTATGTTCTCCCCATGCTTGTGTGTGTTTTTTTCTGGGTATTTTGGTTTCCTCCCACAGTCCAAAGACATGCACATTAGGTTATTTGGTGGTTCCAAATTGTCCCTAGGTGTGAGTGTGGGTGTGAATGGTTGTGTGTGTTGGCCGTGCGATGGTCTGGCGAGCAGGTTCAGTGATGGGTGTGGTACGTAATACTTTATTTTTAACAGTGGAACTATTTTGAACTATTTTTTGCTTGTGTACTTGTGTACAATTCATGAGCACTTAACTTGATATAGATCGATGATATTTAGCGATCAGATATTAGTCAGTCGTAGGGTGCAAAGTTATTATAATGAAGCAGTTGTCATGGAAATAGTGAAGTGAACCTTGAGTCTGCAATTTTTTCAGTGATGTACTCGTAATTCCGACTCCAAAGTGGTAAGTAGCCTAAAGCACAATATTACGTGAAGGCAGCATATTTAGCGCTACATAAAATTAACATGCTGTGTCTGTGGTGCTAAGGTTATGCAAAGTGTTACTGTCATTAAATAATAGACCCAAATAAAGGAAAACAGGAAAGAAATAAAGCCATAGTTCTTCAAGATGAACACTGCAGTTTCTTGAGCAGATCTTTGGTTGGGGCTTTAGATAAATGCCCCTGCTTTAAAGGAACAGTTTGTGATTTTAGAGCCCTCTCGTCTTCCTAGTCCCTTTTCTTTTAAATTATATTTCTCACCGGTTTCCTTCTGCGTCTGTTGCCTGTTCTAGTTAGAATTGTATTACGAGATAAGTCACACATATGAATCATGCTTTGAAAGGAATTTTTCACATTAGGTGACGCAATTCTATGTACTCATTCTTCAAAAACGAGGACAAATTGAAAAGAGCTGTTATTTTATTTCAACAAGCAGTAACACAGCTTTCACTTTTACCCATCACTTCCTGCTGTTTACTGCCAGAAGAAGCTCATACTGCTTTAATACCCATCATTGTTCATGGCTTTCAGAAACATGTTTCCAGGAGTTCTGAGAAATATCTGACAATGCATAAAACAAGCACAAGAGCCCAGCAGTGAGTCTGAGAGTGTATGCAAAGTAATACCATATTCGCAGCAAAAAAATCCATTTGTTATTTTTATTTTTTCCCCCCCGCATAGAAAACCGATCATTAGGCTTCACAGAGACATTATAAATCTAGCCCACTGCAAAACTTTTTTAAGTGGCAAGCATTCCAAGTAGCTGACAAACCTATGTGTTTGGGCTCAAACAGAATGCACAGATCCTCACTTTTTCCTTTCATGGAGAAGGAGAAAAGTTTGTGAAATAGTACATATCTTACTGCAAACTCCATATGAGTCATAATTTATTATTACTCAGTTAATATGTAGGCTTGTTTAAAAGAAAGGCATTAAAGATGTGAGAATGTGTTACTAATGTTGTACATGTGTAGGTACTGAAAGTATGGCACAACCCAAATAGAGTAGTGAATGAGTCTCAAATCCTCATATGATTTCACTGAGTGTCTCCGGTGGAGGTGTTTTTATTTCAAGGACTCTGAGCAAGTGTGTGTCATTGAGTGTGGGTTGATACGGACATTCGACAAAGTTCAACAAGAACTTTTTTTCATGACTCCATGAGTACACTGTGAGGACTCAATGTTCCTTCAGTGATCATGAATTGTGCTGATTCATGCGAATTTCAACTCATAGAACATTAAGATCACATGCTGTAATAGCTTTTATTTTTTGATTCTAATTCATCATTCATCTTCTTCCGCTTGTTCCGGGGTCGGGTTGCGGGGGCAGCAGCCTAAGCAGTGAGGTCCAAATGTCCCTCTCCCCAGCCAATTCCTCCAGCTCTTCCAGTGGTTGACACCAAGGCGTTCCCATACCAGCCAAGAGACGTAGTCCCTTCAGCGTGTTCTGGGTCGGCCCCGGGGTCTCTTCCCGGTTGGACATGCCCGAAACACCACACCAGGGAGGCGTTCGGG
>JBCNYH010000026.1:9112382-9123417 GCA_039654325.1 Tandanus tandanus
GAAACACCACACCAGGGAGGCGTTCGGGAGGCATTCTAATCAGATGCCTGAGCCACCTCAACTGGCTCCTCTCAACGGCAGCGGTTCTACTCCGAGCTCCTCCCGGATGACAGAACACCCTATCTCTAAGGGAGAGCCCTGCCACCCTGCGAAAGAAGCTCATTTCAGCCGCTTGTATTCGCGATCTTTTTGATTCTGATATACTGTATTAATCCTTCAAGGGAAATTTGGCTTCTGCATTTAACCCATCCATAGTGAGCACACATGTTAACAATGAGCACACACACTCGGAGCAGTGGGCTGCCACACATTGTGGCAGTTGGGGGTTAGGTGCCTTGCTCAAGGGCACTTCAGCCATAAAGGTGGAGGAAGGGAAAATGCTGCAGTCTGAACGTCCCGATTGGCCCACGAATGAATCCTGAAGTAATTCAGAACACCACTGAATTGTATAAAAATGCGCCAGTCGGAATTGAGGAACTGCCTGGTCACTCAACATCTCGTCATGCTGATGAAAATGCTAGATTCGGCAGCATTTTATACCCTATCAGTGACCATTCCGGCGACATTCATGTTACATTCTAAGTACATTCGAAGTTCATTTTAAGTTTTCGAGCTGCATTTTGTTTGAATTCTTGAATGTTCGATCCATAATTAGCAGCAATTCTGGGAGCTTTTTGACTGCATTCGAGGTGAATTCGTACAGCATTCCAGGCACCTTCCGACCAGACTTCAGCCGGTATTCGGCCAGCAATCGAACCACACCCGTACCTGCATTCTAACAGCATTCTCAATATTCCTACTGTGTTCAAACTACATTCGAGCTACATTTGAGAGCTCATACACCCGGAATGTGCAAGAATCATTCTAAATATTCCAACGGCATTCTTACAAAGCTGTAAGAATTTAGGTCAATTTGAAATTCCCTCCCGAATGTCGCTGCGAATTTTGAAAATTCTTAATTCTGGCGGGTTTTGCTTGATTCCTGCTGATTCCGAATAAGTGTGACAGGGGTCTTGGCATGATGGGGGGGTCTAACAGGGATTCAAACCCACAACCTCTCAATCATGAGCCCAGCACCTTAACCACTACATCACCGGCCCCACAAGACAAAATATGCTAGGCAACTGTTTAATCTGAAAGCAGAATACTAGCACAGGACTCTTACATGCTTAATATCCAATTCATTTGATATTTTGAGTAATGTAATCATTTCTGACTGCATTTAATGTAGTCAATACATTTTACCAGCCCAGGGACAGCACGGTGGCGGTGGCTTTCTGGGCACAACTTGCTGTCTGTATACAATCGGTGGCAAGTAGGAGGGTTTACGCGTGTACAGAAGTGTCAGGGTTATTAGGATGTTTCACAGGCTTTTGCAGCAGATGGGTGTTTTTTTCCAGTGGCTTGCTTGTGTGTTGCCCCCTCTAGCTTCCCGTTTGTAAGCACGTAGGAAAGTGGGCACCACTTACTCTGGGCGCAAGTTGTTCCAGGGGGTTTAGTGTGTGATCAGCATACAAACAATCACTGGGTTTTGATTGAGACTGTCAATGATGTCTTCATGCACTTACTTTAGCTGGTTATGTTTATAGTGCCATACATGATATCAGGTGGTAGACTGGACCTGGAAGCTAGAGAAGTCTGCAACTGGCAGGTACAAAAATATAGCAAACTGTAGTGCATTGAGATAACTGTAAAATCCTCTTGCCATAAACTCAGAAAAGGATGGGATGTTTAGAGTAAGTAAGCACTGGCAAGAGTCCAGGGTACCCATTAAAAACATTACTGCAAATGGACTGCGTTGCAATTTCTCTGATATAAAATGGATACAATTAATACAAATTCATGCTATGTGCATGTTCTTGTGGTACAAATATTTATAACTGATCACATGTAGGATAATCGATACACTCCAAAAGAAGCTGATAAAAAATAAATCAAAGCTAAAGCATTTTCTGATAAAGGAAGAAAACATGCATCCTATTGTTTAAGAAGGGTCTTAGCTTATTAACTCAGTGATGTTATTTGTGCAGACATGGTGGTGTCCCCTCAAGCACTCATCACACTTTACCCAGAGCAAGAAGGTCCTTGGTTCAAGCCCTGTGGTCCCTAAAGCAGTTTCTGTGTGGGGTGTGCATGTTCTCCCCATTTTTGTGAGTTCACGACCAAACACATGGATACTAGGCTAATTGGCTATACTAGGTTGCCCCTAGGTGTGAATGGTTTTTTGTCTGTGCTGGCCCTGCAATAGACTGGAGAGATGGGAGTATCATGGCTTTCGGGATTGGCTCCAGTTTCCGTGCGACCCTTAAGAGGATAAGCGGTACAGATAATGAATGAATGATGTATGATTATGATTTATTGTAAATGGTAAGTCTGTTGGGCTTTTTACACCCGAGCCTACCTGAGCTTATCCCAGTTTCCGTAGCTTGTAGGAACTAGAAGTTCAGCTCCTCCTAGATGGGATGCTAGTCCATCACAGGTTACCTTCCCAGTATTTTTTTTACTGGAACCCATTTATACTGCTGGGTGGACAGAGGAACACTTGTGGTTAAGACTTCGCCCAGGTGTCTTAGCACGGTGGGAGTCTAATGGGGATTCGAACCCACAACCTCTCGATCGTGAGCTCAGCACCCTATCCACTACACCAGTGGCCTTTGTACACCCAATAATAATTTTACATTAGCTATATTTTCACTGTTATGCATGAAGTTTTTTTATTGCCCGTAAATCTCTAAAATAATAAAGTGTCGCGGCATGGTGGCATAGTGGTCAGCACATCAGCCTCGCGGTAGGAAGATCCTGGGTTCGAGTTCTGTGCTTGGCATTTGTGTTTGTGTGGAGTTTGCATGTTCTCCCTGTGCTTGTGTGGGTTTCCTCTGGGTACTCCAGTTTCCTCCTACAGTGTAAAAACATGCACATTAGGCTAACTGGCTGTTCCAAATTGCCCTTAGGTATAAGTTTGTGTGTGTTGGCAATGCGATGGACTGACAAGCTGTTCAGGGTGTAACCCACCCTCACCCAGAGTCGGCCTGTGACCGTACTAAGATTAAGCGGGTTCGGCGAATAAATAAATAAATGAATGAATGAATGAATGATAAAACTTTTTGAATCCAGCATCAACACATACAAACACAATGGCATGTCCCTTATAGAAATAAAATCACACCCAGTTCACGTGATCACTATGATTTTGAGCAACGTGAGTCCATGTGCTCCACTAAAAATGCACGTGAACTCAAGTTGTGCTCTATGACATCATGTAAACACCGTGATCGAATGTAAAACGTGCACCCCGTGTGCAGGAAAAACGTGTGAAACCAGAGCAGGTGCGACTTTTACTTGATGTGACGCTACAGTTTCGCGGTCAGTGCCGCAGAGGCTGTGCGTAAAGTGCTGACGCGGGTGGTGCCTGATGCGCACCGGGTTTGAGCGAAGACCTCAGACTACCGGTCCATCAATGAAGTGACCGGCTCTTGTCCAGCTTCCAGGGCTCTTTAACAGCAGACACGACAAGACGACACGGAGCTGCGAGTCGCGCGTCTCCGCTATTGCGCATGATACTGCGGCGCCGAACGGTTCCGCGCCGCAACTCACCTTGAAGCGGAGGCTGAGCGCGTTTTTGCTTCAGGAGCGACGCAGCGGTAGCCAATCCACGCCCCTTGGTCCTCCCACGTCGACCAATGACATTCGAGCGGGGGCGGTGTCTACGAGCTAAATTCTGGGGTTTGGTTTTACGCCGGCGTCACTATCTAAGGACGCGTCGGGCCGCGTCGCTCTGGTGCAGGTGCAGAGGCTCTTCGAGAGAGAGAGCGAGAGAGTGTGTGTGAGAGAGAGAGCGAGAGAGATAAGGATGCGAAAAGAAGAGAAAGGGAAGAAGAAGGGAGAGAATGAAGGGAAGCGCCGGAGGAAAGGGTGCAGGGCATGAGTGAAAGGATTTCAGCAGCTGCCAGTGCGTCTAGCATCCCGGGGGCTCGTCTATGACTGATTTATAGAAAGGGGGCACTTTGAGATATGATGAGCTCTCCTACTGGCTGGCAATAGTACTATGATTTGGTATGTGGCCACTTTGATAGCAAGTGTGTTCAGCGCCCGAGGAACGGCCGCTCAAGGTGAGTTGAAGTGCAACGTTTGATGCCCTTCCATATTTAAGTTGCAGTTTCCTTGCTGTCACCCTTTGACTTTCATTTTGGACTTTTGTTTGTTTGTTTAGTCCTTTTTATTTGTTTTTTTTTTTCATTAAAAAAAAACAGCAACACCAAACTGCAGGCATAACTCTGATGAAGTAATATACAGTCTACAAGTAACCACCTTTACTAGATCAGCTGATATTTAAACACAAATGTAAGATTTACATGCAGTAAAACTACTAAAAACATGCCATGTCAACCCTTTGGTATGTAGTTCTGCACTGCAAACTCTCCTGCACCGTGCACCTGTGTAGCATGCACCTGTTCTAACACCATGATGTCATTCAGTTTTATTTCATCTAAGGATGTCCCTAGGCATGCTTAAAGATTAATAAAGCACCCACAAAGCAAGATTATGTTAATATTATTATTATTATTATTATTTTACTTTGTTGTGGTAACCTTTGCTGGATATTTAATCAACTCTTTTTGATTGTGCCCTCATTTGCTTGATCATGGGAAAGCAATCCATTTAAGATGCACTTGACTATTTAACAAAGTGAGATTATTTAAGTGCGACTTTCTGTTGCATGCTGTTGATAAAAGGGATTTCAAAAGAAAGTTATGCATTTTTTTTCTTTTAAAAAACAAAACAAAAAACAAAAACGATGTGTCAGTGGACTCATGTAGCCCTGCAGTTGCAAATTTATCCACCAGAGGGCTAAACAATTGCAGATGAGGACTAGCTCTGAAAGGGTCAAATTCATCTGTGTGAGATGTTCTAACATTAAACATTAAACACACTGCAAGGAACATCAAGGTGAACTTGTTTATTATGCATTTGTTTCCACAAAGAAGTAAAGAAGTTATCCGCCTCAGCTGGCATGATGTGTCAGATTATCTCTAAATAAGGGACGTCCCTTGCTGTGCTGGCCATGCATGGTGTTGCATATGCTTCACATTTCCCTCCTGTGTGACCAGATGAAGCTGCCACCTTCTGCTCTTGCACTGCTGTCTCAAGCTGTCTTCTGGCAAACACAGCTCGCCGGCTATAGCCCTGGGAATATGCCAGAGCTCTGGTCGCTTTTTTGCTGTGCTGCTTTTTCTGCTCTGTCGACACAAAAGCAGCAGAACAGACTCCTCTCCTTCTTAGAGCTCATGAGTTGGGCAGGATGCGGTCTACTAACTTGGACCCGAAGGCTGAATGGCAGCAGACTGCACTGCACTTGTTGAAACATCTCACAGATTCCCTGAGGGAACAGGGAATCTTTAACCATGATGGGAACATATGCCAAATATCGTCTGCTTCCCTTAAACTGATTTTGACGAATCTGTATGCCCCAGTGAATGCTGCTCTGGTGATGCTCTAATACTTAGTACCCAGACATGGTGCATCAGAGGCAGGCACATTTTGAGTGGCGTCCTATGTTGGGACGGGTTTTGATTACGCTAATGTAGCACAGTGCAGCTGATTTTGTCAGAATGTTATTCTTCCCTTGTATATGGATCAATCTCCAAAATTTTGCATCTACTTTAGCTTTAAATGTCTTGTAATTATGATTTATAATGTTAGCTCATCTCCAGCCAGATCACTTACAGCGAGTGTACCAATCAAACACTGGAACGTGGCTGACTTGCTGATTGCATTGAAAAGCTGCAGAATAATAACTACAGTGAAGAAAGCTGAGGCAGCCAATTTCCAAACAGTGTTGGCTTCAGTGACTGTCAGTGGAGAAGCTGTAGGAAAAAAAATCTAAAGTTAGTCATTTAAAGGGACATTACATCAGGACATATTGGTCCCATAGCTTAAAGATAACACTGTGTGTCCTGCCCCAAGTTTAAAAAAAAAAAAAAATGTATTTTGGGGTGGCATGTTGGCATAGTGGTTGGAACGTCCACCTCACAGCAAGATGGTCCTGGGTTTGAGGCCCGTTTCTGTGTGGAGTTTGCATGTTTTTCCTGTGTGGGTTTCCTCCGGGTACTCCGGTTTACTCCCATAGTCCAAAGACATGCACATTAGGCTGAATGGCTGTTCCAAATTGCCCCTGGGTGTGAGTGTGAGGGCGAATGGTTGTCTGTGCTGGCCCTGTAAAGGACTGGCAAGCTGTTCAGCGTGTACCCTACCTTTGCATGGAGTCGGCTAAGATAGGTTTCAGCCTCCCCTTAACCCTAGTTGGAGTAAGTGCTTTGACAAATGGATGGATGCAGACCTTCTGGGCAGGCCTTCAAATTTTGTGGTAAAAACCTTGCTCAGAATCTCAGCTCTAGTCCTTGGTACCAACATATTGGTAATATAGTAAGTTATTCTTGAGCCATGTAATGTTGGGAGGAAGGAAAACGTATATATTCATATTATTCAGGGTATTAATGAGAATATATTTGCCTCGTCTGTGATTGATTTAGGTTGAACTGCAGCTTCAGAGCGTTGATTGGCTGCTTTATGACCTGAGTTTAGGATGCCATTTCATTTTATGGCAAATATCTTTTAGCTTCTCTTTGTCAATTCATCAGATAGTTTGGAAACCTTTATGGGCTGAGTTAGATGTACTGGAAGTTAGAAAATGTGGTAATATGCAAGGCAGTAGATTTCAGGTAATGAAAAAGGGGCAGTGTCATGGTTGTTTGAAGAAAATAGTCTGATAACATCATTGGGGCTATTAAAGAGGACATAATCATTTATATACATGGACATGTGTTTTTTAAAGGATACTAGACATGAATCACGTCATCACAAATTTACTAGGAGTTTGCATAAGAATTTCAACCTTTAAAAACTGTTCATCCCAATAAGATTTCAAGTTGGCACAGTGGCGTAGTGGTAAGCATGCCCGCCTCACAGCAAGAAGGTCCTGGGTTCGGCTCCCGAGTGGCGCATCGACAAGGTGCGCAACTATCAACCCGGAGATCACTGGTTCAAATCCAAGTTGATGCCACAGCCATCCGTGACTGGGAGTCCATGGGAGCACACTGGCCAAGAGGGAGGCAGCTATGGCATATGCTCACTATGGCACAGCAATCACCAGACAATCAGTGAGCCATTCGTACGAGGAGGCGGATAGCGCTTTCCCTCCGAGTGTGTTAGGCCGCCTCCAAATACGCATGCGTGTGTGTGTGTGTGTGTGTGTGTGTGTGTGTGTGTGCGTGTCTTCGTCCAATGATGGTCTGGCGAGCTGCTCAGGGTGAACCCCACCTTTTCCCAGTGTCGGCTGAGTTAGGCTCCAGCCCCCCATGTCCCTAATAGGATTAAGCGGTTTGGCAAATGAGTGAGTGAGTGGACATGAATTCGCTCCATGTTAGGTTCGAAAACTTGAATCTTCCTTTTATTTGTAAGTTGAAAGGCTATTTGACAAACATAGACTTTTATTTTGGAGATTCAGTGCATTATTACATGAATTTTGGGTAAGTGAATTTAAGTAACAGTCATGACACAGCTACTATAAGATCTGAAGGCATTGAGCACCTTTCTAAGGCCTTTCTCCTTCCAGTTTTGTCGAGTGAGTGTCTTAGTAGTCTGTGAGCTGTGCCTGGATTCCATTTCCTCACTCTCAGCACTTCAAAGGCCATTTCCTGTCTCTGATACAGTTTCTCCTGAGCCGTCTGTCTCTAGTCTGCTGCCACAGCCCGAGAGAGAAGCATGTGTTCCAGCAAGGCCTCCCATAGGGACTGTGAGAAGCTTTGATTAATTTCACATACGGACATCTAAACCCTTCATTTGTACTCCAGACTTCTCAATCTCTTTCCTTATGACTTTGAAAGTGGGTGGAAGTGCTGGTCAGGCTTTAGTTCTTTAAATTAGGCAAGGTTGGTTTCTTCCATGCAGTTAGAAGCATTTCTGCTCAGTTTTCACTTGGACGTGTTCCAGTGTTTCTAAAATTGCTTTAAAAAAGTGTGTGAGATTAGTTGGGTCTGTTTTCTAATGTGAGTGGAATCCTAGAATTTATACCACATTAAATTGTCCCTAAAATCAACATTGATGTATCATAGTTCAGGCAGTGCGGTGGCATAGTGGTTAGCACATCTGCCTTACAGCCTACCTTACCGCAGTCTGGGTTTGGGTCCCGTGCTCGGCGAGGGCGTTTCTGTGTGAAATTTGCATGCTCTCCCCTTGCTTGTGTGGGCTTCCTCCAGGTACTCCGGTTTCCTCTCACATTCCAAAGACATGCATGGTAGGCTAACTGGTTGTTCCAAATTGCCCTTTGGTGTGAGTGTGAGTGGTTGTTTGTGCGTTGGCCCTGTGATTGACTGGTGAAATGGTGGACTCCAACCTCCCCGTGACCCTAGTAGGATAAAGTAATGTGGTAAAATGAACAAACAAATGTATCGTAGCTTTTTGAACTGGTCCCTTAAGAGTTATGGATGCATATATGATGGCATATAAAAAGTTAGTTGGAGATGAATGCAATGCAAGTCTTTATTACACTGTTGGACGTCTTGATTAATAAGAGTAAGTATTAGCATTTAATCAAGTGGCATAATCTTTCAGTAACCCTAACCCAGAAGTATTGATCCTACCATTCTTTCATGTCCGATGCTTCCTGTTGATAACCTCAACCCTGTCCCACACATGTATGGTGTAACTCCAAAAACACATTTAGTCAAAGTCAACAGGAACGGGTGAGGGTGGGTGGACGAGAACCCTTCAACTGTTGAAAAAAAGCTTATGAAGAAACTTTGCAGTCCTCCATATTTAGCTCGTGTCAGGTTTGGCAGGGGGAGGCATATCTTGAGCTATTGGCTATTCCATTACATTTAATAATGGTGCTAAAATGTGAGAGGACGTGGTAGGACATTTTGTACCAGGCCATGCATCATAGGAACCATGCTGTGGACTGTAAGCCATACATTGATTCATACTAATGGGTTTTAGTGACGCTCTTTTTGGCTCAAAGCTATAGTCACTTCTATAAAAATCATCAGCCCACATGCCAGCCAACTGGTATGTGGGACAACATTGACTCAGGATCTCCTCCTACTTCTGCAACTCCTCTGTCACTGCTGAACATCATCAGCTTTCTTCTCCTGACTGATAGCAACAGGAGAAACCAGTGTGTTAAATACCACTAGAAAATGCTTGGTGTATAGACCCATTCCAAAGCACCCCATGAGACTTGATTAATTATTCATAACTTTGTACAGTTGTAGTAGTTAAGGTCAGTGTGTTACTATTTTTATTTCCTCAACATGTGAAAGCTCCACTGTTATATGCAAACACAAGCCATATAACTGTTTTATTTATGTCTTATCAGTGAATTGATGTAGTCATATATGACAACTGCACTTGCATGCTATACTTACAGGGCAACATTTTCACAATGCAGTGTTTTATTACAGCAGCTGATTGAATCGGTGATTTAAATATCACTGATCAGTCTCTCATTCATTTGCCGAACCGCTTAATCCTACTAGGGTTGCTGGGAGGTCAACCGACATTGACCAAAGGCGGGGTACACTCTGAACAGCTTGCCAGACCATGACAGGGTCAACACATACACAATCATTCACACTCACATCCACACCTAGGGTCAATTTGGAATAGCCAGTTAGGCCAATGTGCATGTGTATGGACTGTGGGAAACCGGTGTACCCCGAGGAAACGTTTCCCACACAAGCACAGTGAGAACATGCAACCTTCTCACAGAAATGCCTGAGCCTGTGATTTCAATCCAAGAGCTTCTTGTTGTGAGGTGGACGTGCTAACCACTACACCACTGTGCTGCATCTGATTCAAATATAATTTTGAAATATTTTTCAACTGTTTTTTTTTTTAACTATGTGTGAAATTGGTCCAGTGCAATTCATTCCAAGAGTCACGAAAAACAATTCCTCCTTGAACTTATCTTCCCATTTGACCTAAATTAGGTATATGCAAAGCAAAAACCAGATTGGGTAGGGTTTCCTCAAATCTCATCTATTTCCATTTTCTGAACAGCTTTATCCTTTTTTAGGGTCGTGGGGAGGCTGGAGCCCATCCCACCAATGTCTGGGCGAAGACTGGGTACACGTTAAACAGCTTGCCAGTCCATCACAGGGCCAACACACACACACAGCCAATCACATTCACACTTAGGGGCAATTTGGAACAGCCAGTTAGATTAGCATGTATGTCTTTGGACTGTAGGATGAAAGTACCTGGCGGAAACCCATGTAAGCACGGAAGAACATGCAAACCCCACACAGGAATGCCCTCACTAAGCACAGGACTTCAGCCCAAGACCATCTTGCTGAGATAAACCAATTTTAAGGTCCATACAAAGCCTGGATTTTGGTGCAGGTTAGCTCAGTGAGCTGGCATGGTGGTGTTGTGGTTAGTACGTCCGTCTCACAGCAAGAAGTTCCTGGGTTCGAGTTCCGGGCTGGGGCGTTTCTGTGTGGAGTTTGCATGCTGTCCCCGTGCTTGCGTAGGTTTCCTCTGGGTATTCCGATTTCCTCTCACAGTCCAAATGGTCCACATTAGGCTTACTGGCTGTTCCAAATTGCCCCAGCATAGGATGTAGAGGAGATCTAAACACTGAATCAAATATAATATATACCTTTGACAAAGCTAATTTGCTCTGCATGCATGCGCTACCGATTGCTAGCAATTTGGTGCGAACAGAATCCAAAGTCAGTTACTCTAGGTGTGTACTGCTTAATTCCTGCTAAAAAATAATAAATTTGGACAACGATGGGATCTTGAGGTTGTAAAAAAAAAAAAGCATGACTTTTTGAGTGGAGGCATGGCGCTAAAAGAAAACGGCATGTGGCTGCACCATGCATAAATAGCCTAGCTGGAACACTGCGTAATAAATTCACTGCCTTACACATAGATCTAAGGATGTGTCTACAGAGAACATTTATTCATTCATTCATTCATTCATCTTCTTCCGCTTCTTCCGGGGTCGGGTCGCGGGGGCAGCAGCCTAAGCAGT
>JBCNYH010000026.1:9161897-9179862 GCA_039654325.1 Tandanus tandanus
CCCAGTTTGTCCACCAGATGCTGTGGGATGATTGTATTAAATGCTGAACTAAAGTCCAGGAACAGCATCCGCACGTGCATGTTCTTCTCCTCCAGGTGTGTCAAGCTCAGGTGAAGATGATCTACCATACAAGTCTGTGTAAACAAGCCGTTTCTATAGAAATCTTAACATCTTCAGGACGTATATGTATAGGAGCCTGTGCTTTGTTTTACAGGTTGTACTACTGTCAAAGTGGCTGTTATAGAAAACTAATTTCCTCCTCCTATTCAATCAGTAATGTGGTATAATGTATTTTGACAGGAAGGTATGTAATAACTTACATAAATCGCAGGATGCATTGGATTTTCTATTTATACTGAAAAAAATCCGTGTCCCATCAACTCCACCATGTTGAACAAACCACTGTAAAACATGAAACCCTCGTCTCAGATCACAGCACCTATAAACACAAAAAGAATAAAATGCCACAGAGAGTATGTTTCAGTAGATTATGATCCTGCTGATAAGTTTGATTCAAAGAGGCATTTTATTTGTGCTGATGAATAGGGAACGTAGCATCAAACAGCTGCAGGCAGGTGGCTGAGGTGCAACTCCCTTCATCAGACCAAAACCTTTTAGATTAAACACAATCTTTTATTCACATATTGAGATTGGGAATTACACCGCTGATATAGATCACGGACAGCAAGGACATCATTTGAGAGCATGTCAGATTTATGAAAGCAAAGAAACTCTGATAGTTTATCAGACGTCACCAGGGGCAGGATATGCAGTTTTAATGGCTCGAGCTCACACTGCATGGTAATGAGATGGCAGGGACTTTTTTTCCGTCTCCTTCACGCTGAGTCCTGGAATCTCTGTGGAATTTTCGACAGCAGTTTCACCATGTTTCTTGGTGTCGAGTAAAATGTATGCTGTCGGATTAAGACATTCAAAGCTTCAGCAGCTTGACTAAGCACTGAGCCTCAGATGCAGCATAGTGTATAATACTGACTAGTGTTATAGTTTTACATTTTTTTGATTTTCAACTTTATGTTGTAGTTTTTAAAGTTCACTTTTATTATACTTATATTTACTGTGAGAAAATGTTTAATCTTGATCTTCTGGAAGGAATATAGATGTTCACAGAATGTGTAAAGGTGCACAAGACTGTGCTGGAGTGATGGGTTCAAGTGCTGTCAGTGTAACATATTAAGCTTGAGAGATAAAAGTGTGAAGTAGAATTTGTTGATTATTTTTACAGTCTTGTGGCATTTTTTTTTTTTTATACACAGAAAAGCAGCATAAAAACTGCATTCACATCTGTACTCTATTTCTTTTTCTTACTGAAGTAAATGTTTTTATTTATTTGTATTATGTGTAGGTGTGGGAGCTCATTGGCTCAGTGGTTAGCACTGTGACCTCTTCTGGGTTCAAATCTCAGCCAAGGGCCTTTCAATTGCCCATAGATGTAAATGTGAATGGTAGCCCTGCAATGGACTGGTGACCTGTTCAGGGTGTACCCCGCTTCTCACTAGGATTGGCTCCAGCTTCCCCCCCAGGACCCTAAAGAATAAGTGGTACTGAAAATGGATGGATGGGTGTGTAGGTGTATATTTTACCCTTCTTTATATGGAAACCCTGGTAACAAGACTCACTCTGTAACATTCACAACTCTTTCATCCATACTCCACACAATTGTACTCATAGTGCACTTTTGAACAGACGCCTGTGTGGTGAGGGTTGAGGGGTGGGGTTGCATTCAGAATAAAGAGGTTTGGTGTTATCTTGTAGACATAGGCATCTCTGATTCCCTGTATTTGGTTCTGCAATATTTCCTTTCGCTCACAGTGCTACATTATTTGAGCCAGTGTAGAGTTTTTTGTAAAGTAAAAAAAAAAAAAAAAAGGTCTTATGCTAAACAGCCTGGTCAGTGGGTTGTTAACAGCCACGTTCTTTCATCTAGTACAATCGGTGTGTTCTAAATGAATCTTTTTAAAGCATTCTGTTTGACATGACAGTTTTATCTACACAGTGGTGGTACAAAGGATGCTTTATCGCTAAAATGAGGCAGGACGAACTTTGTACAATTCATTAGCGATGTCTCTTTGGTGTCTGAACATCTGCGCAGAACAGATGCCATGATATACGTCTACTTTGGTACAAGAAAATGATTATACAAAAAGCTGTTCTCGAAAAGGGAAACCGTCACCCCAGTGATATAGATTTCTGAGAGGAGAGCACTGTAATAGATGAATGTTCTGGACTAGAACAAAAAAATGTCACACTGACTTTAGTTGGCTGTGAATATAAAAATTTAATCAGTCCGTGAATGGTATTTTGTTCAATATGTCCTGGGTGGCCCCGGGGTCATAGTGATTAGCATATCTGCCTCACAGAAAGAAGGTCCTGGGTTCAAGTGCCAACGATGCTTCTGTGTGGAGTTTGCATGCTCTTTCTGTGCTTGCGTGGGTTTCCTCCGGGTACTCCAGTTTCCTCCCACAGTCCAAAGACATGCACGTTAGGCTAATTGACTGTTCCAAATTGCCCCTAGGTGTGGATGTGACTGCGAAAGGCTGTGTGTGTTGATCCTGCAATGGTCTGGCAAGCTGTTCAGGGTGTACCCTCTTTTCACCCTGAGTCGGCTGAGATAGGCTTTAACCTCCCCACAACCCTAGTAGGATAAAGAGGTTTGGCAAATTAATGAATCAATGACCCAATCAGTCAATCAATGTGTCCCAAAATATGCTGGTTAAAATGTATCCTGGGTTCCATGTACACATTTGCTCGGGTGTAGCTTAGCAGAACACCGAAGTTACAAACTAGTTTTAAAGTAAATGACGGAAAAAAGCAAGCTTGCTGTATTGACTTTTACTTTAGTTCCACCATGTCTCTACCTGAGAACTATCTTTAACCTACAGTATGTGTCATTGCTGGTCCTGTGATTCTGTCACCTCTTTATCACTGCTGTAAAAGCATCCCAAGCCATTCCATTGTTCTGGAGCAGCTGTGGCCCATTTCCAGCTCTGCTTTATTGAACTGCAGGGCACCAAACATTGACTGCTCATACTGTACTAGTAGAGTTCCTTCACCCCTTTTGCGCAAAGCTAAAACTGTTGTGGTGCCTGAAGCATGTGTTGCTGTTGCTTATACCAAATTCATATGACTACAAATCAAATCCAACTACAGTGATCAACAAAGGTTTGACTGTTTTTTCCATAGAGCCCAAATCTTTTTGCTGTAGTGCATTAAGAATATTTAATAGTAATTGCTTTCATATTTATTTTATTTTATGAACTGCTTTATATTTTATTGGTGTTACTAGAAGGCTGGAGCCTATCCCAGCCATCTCTGGGCGAAAGCGGGGTACACTCTGAAGAGCTCGCCAGACCATCGCAGGGCCAACACACAACCATTCACACTCTCAGTCACACCTAGGGGCAATACCCAATTCGAATTAGTGCATGTCACTGGGTATAGAGCTCAAACCCAAGACCTTTTTGCTGTGAGGTGGAAGTGCTAACCCCTACACCACCATGCTGCCCCATAATGAGTGCTTTGAGTAGCTAAAGTGTACAGATCAAGAGTCTGCACTCATTGTATATGTTTGGCTTAGTTTTTTAAAGAAATGTAGCACAGTGAGCTTTATAATGAATGCACACAATTACTGATGATCTACACACTGATAATCTGAGATAACCCACCTAAACCTAACCTAAACTGATTGATAATGCTAATGGCCAGAGATCTAAGTCTCAAGCAACTGAGCTGCTCCTCTTCAGGTCTTCTCTGGGTCCTGATCAATCTCTAATCTCTAAATCTTATTCAAGTTGCAAGAATTGCTGGTATTTCTTTTTGAATTTATACCAGTCAAGGAATTCATTTTAATAAATAAATTTTATAAATTTAATAATTAAATAAATTTAAATTACAAGTGGATTTTGTAATGGCATTTCCATTTTTGAAGCCACTGTGCATTTTTCTGCAAAAGATTTAAATGCAAATACGTTTTACCATTTCATAACTGCAAATAAAGCAATCGATCAATCAATCAATCAATCCATTAACTGAACCACTTAATCCCATTAAGGTACACCCTAAACAGCTCACCAGACCACCGTAGGGCAACAAACACACAACCATTCAAGCTCACACTCACTCCAAGGGGCAGTTTGGAACAACCAAGTAGCCTAATGTGCATGTTTTTAAACTTTGGGAGGAAACCGGAGTACCTGGAGGAACCCATGAAGGCACGAGGAGAAGATGCAAACGCAGAAACGCCCCTGGGACTTGAACCTAGGACATTCTTGCTTTGAGGCTGACATGCTAAACATTACACCACTGTACTGCCCACATGTTTAAATTTGCATTTGAATTTGAAAAAAGTCTTAAAAATGCTATATACCAATCCACATTATATACCTACACTACAGAGTTTTAGTGTGTTAGAGGTAATATGATGTCTCTGTGTCCATGTCTCAGGAAGAGCTACCCTGCATGGGAAGTCATCTCTGCGGATTGAGAGGGTACGTTCAGATGATCAGGGCTGGTATGAGTGCAAGGTGTTGATGTTGGAGCAGCAGTACGACACCTTCCACAATGGCAGCTGGGTGCACCTTACAGTGAACGGTGAGTAGGTGCTCTCCAGTTATCCCTGAATTTTTGTGAAAGTCCTGAAAATCCTGAAAGGTTTGTTGTATCTTTTATAATAATTAGGCATTGGTTACAATATGACACACTGGTTGTGGACCAGTGCTGGTGTAATTTCCTTGGTGTTATAGCTGTACTGTTCTTGTTGTCTGGATAGATGGCAGAAATTCTTCCATAACAGTAACATTCTCATCACATTCTTGTCAATGTCCATTGTTCACTTCCTGTTGGGGGATCCCTGTAGTGGGGTGGAAATTAAACCTGGCAACATATTTATTTATTTATTTTTTTATATGTGAGAAATATATATGTGCATCCCATGAAAATGTCACCTTCTTTAATCTAATGCCTACAGAAAAAGCTGAAATATGTCAATGAAACCACAAAGAAATTTAGCTTTTCAATCATTTATTCAACAAAAATATCAATACATTAGCAGGAATAATTTTTTTGTAGGCATTTTTTGTTTGTTTGTTTGTTTGTTTGTTTTTGCATAATTCTCTACCAGCCTCTATCAGCTTGTTGAAATTTTTAATCATTTCCATGCATAATTCCTTCCATTTCAAGATGTTTGAGGTCCTTTTCAAATCCCCCACAGCATTTCAGTCTAGGCTTTGACCAGGCCATTTCATCCATACATCTGTCCATTACCTACACAGCTTTTCCGTCCTCCATTTCATCTCTTACTGGTGGCTTTGCTATTGTGTTTAGGATTATTATGCTGTTGAAAGCTCCACCTCTGGTTCAACTTCAATTTTCAGACAGATGGCCTCACCTTATCTTCAAGCACTATTTGTTATTTATGGCGTTTATGGCATTTGGCAGAAGCCCTTATCCGGAGAAACTTACATTTATCATTTTTATACACCTGAGAAGTTGAGGGTTAAGGGCCTTGCTCAAGGGCCCGGGTGTAGCAGCTTGAACCCCCAACCTTCGAATTACTAATCCAGAGCCTTAACCACTGAGCCATGACTGCCGGCTCTGGATTACTTCAAGCCCCAGTACCACCAAGATGACACAGTGGGGCCCTTGACCAAGGTCCTTAACCCTTAATTGCTTAGTGGTATATAAAAAAAAATGTATAAATGTAAGTCACTCTGGATAAGGGTGTCTGCCAAATGTTGTAAATGTAAATGTTTTGATAATAGTTAAATAAATGGGTGCAAACTGCCCAGTCCTTGAGGCAGCAAGCAACCCCAAACCATGACATTTTCACCATGTTTTACAGTTGGTACGAGATTCTTTTCTTATATACATGTGTACTGTGACCGTGGCTGAACAACTCAAACTTTGAAATCAGTCCAGAGCCCATTATTCCAGAAGACCTGTTCTTTGCTTAAATAGTCATTTGCAAACTATAGTTCTGGTGTTCTTTTTTTTTACTTTTTCTCTTTTCATTTTCCTGACACACCTTTCACACAGGTCAAATCTGTCTAATTTATTTCTGATTGTACTGTAGCAGTGTGCACTTTCACACCAAAAGTTACTTGCAGATCCTGTGATGAAATTTTGGGCGTGGTGGAGACTTTTTTTTTTTTTACATCAAACTGTCTGATCTCAGGTTAAAATTGCTGGGGTGGCCAGTTCTGGACAAAATGGCAGTATTTGAAATCCACAACCATATGCCACTTGTGGGTGATTTTTCCTTACATTGGAATGATTTATTACAAATTTATATCAACCACACGAAGTCAAATTAATGGCACTTAGTCTGGAAACCTGACCACCACTTCTATGTTTATGGACTTCTTTTTATATTGTTTTAAATATTAGGCTTGTAACGATCAATAAAACTATTGAATAATCGCTCAACTGGACCCATGGCAGCTTGTATCGATAATATCGAATGACCCGATTCAATACAAATCGCGAGATGTTGGGTGAGAGAAGCAGCCATTGAAGGTGAAGGTTTGTTTTCAGATTTTCTTTAAGATTTTTGTGTTATTTTGCTCGATTGTTGCTTGTACATCGATGTCCGATGGTCGACGGCTGCAGTATTGACTGCTGATTTACATGCCTATTAAATATAGGAGTCTATTTACCCTTTCCATGTGACTTATTCACTCGTCATTCATTTGCCGATCCGCTTAACTCAAATAGGGTCGAGGGAAGGCCGGTGCCTTTCTCAGCCGACATTGGGCGAAGGCGGGGTACACCATGAACAGCTTGCCAGACCATCGCAGGGCAATTCACACAACCGTTCACACTCACATCCACATCGAGGGTCAATTTGGAAGAGCCAGTTAGCCTAACGTGCATGTCTTTGGACTGTGGGAGTAAACCGGAGTACTCGGAGGAAACCCATGCAAGCACGGTTAAAACAAGCAAACTCCACACAGAAACGCCCGAGCCCGGGACTCGAACCCATGACCTTCTTGCTGTGAGGTGGACATGCTAACCACAATGCCAGCGTGCCTTTCCATTTGACCGATCTGTTTTAAATAGTATTATCCTAAAACTGTTTTATGTGCAGTTTTGACAGTTTGTAGAGATTTTTCAGGTTTCTGCAGTTGTCCACTTGGGTTATGTTTCGAAGAACAGTGAGTTAATTCAGTCAAAATTTATGAGCTACAAGTAAAGCTGTGCAACATACAAACTAATGTGGTATTTAAGTTTTAAGCACTATTGCAACATTGTAAAGACATAAAAAGAATGCTAACATATATTTGCTCAACCCTGTGTGCTGTTGCCTTAAAAACTATATATCTCTCCATCTCCCTACTGCCTCTGTACTGCTTTTTTTTCCTGTGATGGACATTCAGCACTCTAAACCCTTTTGCAAACATCTGCTGGGAAATCTAATTCTGCAATTACACAGGGAAGTAGACAGATTTTGCCTATTGCAGCTGTGTATTGAGGATGTTGGATCACATTTCTAAATCTGGACGGCTAAATCTCCTCAGTGTGCTGTTACAGAGGTGAGGAGCCACTGCAGCACTGGCTGTCTGTCTGGGACCAAATTGAAAACCATTGATTTTGCCTTATCAGCTGAGCTCTGCAACAGAATGTGAAGGTGTGAGGTGACAAGAGTCCCGCTCTAGTCAATGTGTGTGTATGTGCATATGTGTGAGAGAAGGACTGTGTATTGGTGTCTGATCTTAAATCTGGCAACTCAGCACAGACAAAGTGGAGTGTTGAAAGGCCAGCTTATGTGCGGAGTGTGAGTGTGTGTGCTTCCTGCAGTGTGACTAACACTTTAATATCGGTACTTGTCTCAAAGAGCTACAGTCAACAGCTACGGTCACACTTTTGCCACAGCAGGTTACACAGAGCTGTCACCGATTCCTGGTTCTTTTATATTGAATCAAGATATTTTCAACAACTTTTCATCCTTGATTTGCACTTTGGAAATAGTTTGGGGGGAAAAATCTGAATTGATTACTTTGGAGACAGTTATTATCTCTTATAAGACGCAAACGCAGAAACACCCCCGTTGAGCCTGGGACTCGAAGCAAGGACCATCTAGCTTTGAGGCAGACATGCTTATCACTACACTACTGTGCTGCCCACATGTTTAAATAAACTATTTAACCAGTTATTACCTATTTAAAAGGGATCTAATCAACCTTAGATTAATTGGAGGTCAAATATTTTTAAGACTGAAAATCATGCAGTGCATGATGGCTGTGATAGAACTGATTCAGCAAACATGCAAAAATGCACCCATTATATAAAGGTAGGTAAAGGTAAACTCTGTTTTTTTTCCCGGGCTTTTTTACCACGAGCCTACTGGCTCATCAGAGCCGTAGCTTTATCCCGGTTTCTGTAGCATGAAACGACTTAAGAGTTCAACACCTTCTGGCTGGGACACTAGTGGGGCCAGTGGTGTAGTGGTTAGGGTGCTGGGCTTATGATCGTGCAGTCATGGGTACAAATCCTTGTTAGACTCCCAAGGCAAGGTCTCAACCACAAGTGTGCCTCTATCCGCCCAGCAGTGTAAATGGGTACTAGTAAAAAATACTGGGAAGGTAACCTGCGATGGATGGATGGATGGATGCGACCCATTTTATAGTCATGCATAAGCAATCCATATGAGCAGTGGACCAAGCAATTTACCTGAACACATCAATCTCTTCATAAGGCACGTCCTTAAACCACCACTACCCCAATACAAAAATTACCAAGAACTCATGCAAAGCATGGTGAAGTATATATGTCTGTACCGCAGTTAAATGTTAAATTATGAATTCTGATTTCTCAGAAAGTGTTAATTAATTTGTATAACAGCAGCTCTGAGAATAGTTCTGGATACGAGACAAATGAGAGGATTATATTAATGCAGTTTTAATATATTATCATGTCTATATTAACAATTTACTCCGTTGAAACCATATAAATGGATTAGAAATATATGTTACTGTTGATATGATGATTTTTTTCCCAGAGTGTTAGGGCTTTATACCACTCAATGATAAAGCGGTTGCTTTATCCAAACTGGAACAAAGGAGTTTATGTGTTATGGTTTTTTAGCGCTTTGTCCTAGAGAGAGAATCGGAGTGGTTGGATGAGGGAATGAAGAGATTGACAGTAGAAATTATATGATCTATAACAGAAATGATAATATGAACTAGCTTGTTTCACAGATGTTCCACATAGATAAATGTAACTAAATAAATTGTCTACAAATAAGTTGATTAAAAAATATTTGACTTGCACAGAACTTCAAAATTTGCACTAATAGAATCAAGATTTTAAATATTTTTATATTTAGAATCGGATTCTAGAAGTGTCTCGCCTTTGCTTGATTGTTTAGTGCAACGCCTCTGGTGTAGCCATTTCTCATTTCATTCATTCGTTCTTTTTTTTTTTTTTTTTTTTTTTTTTTCCCAAGCTGTTTACTCCTTCTAGGGTCACAGGGAGGCTGGAGAGTGAAGTGGAGTGAGGGTTTTTGACAGTGGGAGGAAACCGGACCCGGAGGAAGCCCACGCAGGCACGTAAAGAACAAGCAAACTTTACACCAGAATGTCCTTGCCAAGCCCTGGACTCGAACCCAGGACCTTCTTTCTGTGAGGCGGATGTCCTAAACACTATCATTACTCACTCCTTTGCCGAACCGCTTAATCCTACTAGGGTCGCGGGGAGGCTGGTGCCTTTCTCAGGCGACACTGGGCGAAGGCGGGATACAACATGAACAGCTTGCCAGACCATCGCAGGGAACTCACACATTCACATCTACACCTGGGGTCAATTTGGAACAGCCAATTAACCTAATGTGCATGTCTTTGGACTTTGGGCGGAAACTGGAGTACTTAGAGGAAACCCATACAAGCACAGGGAGAACATGCAAACTCCACACAGAAACGCCCAACCCCGGGAATCAAACCTAGGACCTTCTGTGAGGTAGACATGTTAACCATTACGCTAGTGTGCCCCCCCTAACCACTATCATCATTACTGTAATTTGTGACCTGAAAGCAGTTTAACCTTTTTCAGCTTTCTAATTTATTTTACAGAATGATTGGAGCAGTAATGTGATTGATAAAAATAAATAAATAAATGCATTTAAAATAATCACAGCAAGAGTAGCCTACAGAAAAACTGCAGAGCAGGTGACACTGGCAAGCTGTTAACATGAAACACCCAATGCCTTTAAAACTGCACTGTCAGAAGTTCCGTAAACTTCAAAAATAATCGACAAGAGTTCCACTCTTGATGGAGAAGTTAAAAAATACCTACCAGCTGAAATCTACTGGTCTGGTGTGTACTTCAAGCAGGAAAAGAAAAATCCTTTTTTTAAATAGCATTACTTGTGAGATGTCCTTGCATTTAAATTCTGTAAGCTTCACTTTCTGCTGGGGAGTTAATGTTGGCATGCGGAATTAATGTCGTTATTAACTTGACACTGATACAAAAAGTCTTCTTTTTATTCTTGCAGTCTGCTCTGTTTTGAAAAACAAGAATTTACATAATCTTATGAATATATACATGCGGCCTGGTGATGAATTCCCTGAGCCTGGGTGAGGGATCCTCACATTGACGTCTAGAGAGGGTAGCTGCAGGATGTGTTGTTCCTAATCGAGGAACGGTTACTGCTCGGCACACTGAGTGCTTCTCCACCAGACTGTTACTGAGAGCTTTTGATCCCCAGTAGCTGCTGCTCCGTGTCTCAGAGATGCCACCGCCACAGTAATATCATTCCTGTGATATTCTCACCCTCACACATGCACTCCAGCGACTCAAGTGTGAGGGAGAAGAGGAGGAGGGGTATAAATGATGTAATGCTTTAAGGAGCCAGCACTCTAGAGATGTGTAGGTAGATGTGTATGTGTGCAGATGCATACATATGGGGACGTGTTTATATGGCATCGATTAGTGTGTGTAAACATTAGCTTCTGTCTTTAATCATTGAATTACACTTTTTAAATGCTAGAGTGAACCCGGAGGATTAAGATGCTCAAGGATATATGAGGCAGAAAATACTAAAGCTGAACTACGATGTTTCAGAGCCTTTAGTTAGTAAAAAAAAAAAGGATTTTTTTTTTAGTTAAAGAAAAAGGCCTCTCAAGGTTAATGCTCTACTTCCCAAATAAGGGTACATATGTTCTACACAGTATGTTTAGGCAATTTTAAACTGAGAGCAAAAGTGTTCTTAAAAAAGGTAGGTTTCTATAATTATGAACTGTCTCACTGTAGCTGTTTTTAAAAATGTGTAGGTGTTAGGAATATATTAAAGGCTTTATGACTATTACAGGGTGGCACAGTGGCGTAGTGGTTAGCACGTCCACCTCACAACAAGAAGGTCCTGGGTTCAATTCCTGGGCTCGGGTGTCTCTGTGTGAAGTTTGCATGTTCTCCCCGTTCTTGTGTGGGTTTTCTCCAGGTACTCTGGTTTCCTCACATTGTGAGTGAAAAAAGTAAAAAGTAAAGCTTGCCTAGCAAGTCTAACTTGAAATAAAAGAAGTGAGATACTTTAAATAAGGCAACTAAGACATTACTGCTAAATAAAAGAGTCTAGATATGATAGTGAATTAATAAGTAAAATGTAAATAAAAACTATTTATGTAGGTGTGAACATATGGCACACATTTTATAAGAAACCAACTTTACCAATTTGCTAATGTAAGCCATGAGTTTGAGATTCTTTCTTATTGTATTTGAGGTATTGGTACAAAGTTTTCACTAACATGGGTGTCACTACAAAATTGAAATGAATTTTTTTTTAATGACCCATGTCTTTTTTTCTCTGTTTTTTTTTTAATTTTGTCCTAAACACATTACTCATTAACAGAGCCAGAGTTGATGCTGACAACAGGCATGATGATAGAGAGCAGCAAAAAAAAAAAAAACCCAACCAAACCCCCCGATATAACCATGATAATTTTTTCAATTTTGCTTCATTTCTTTGTACAGTACAACAATGCTATGACCTCTAGCTGTCACTTGCATTTCAGCTCAGCCCAGTTTCTATGGATTTTTCTTACACAGACCTCTTACACTCAACACCGTAATGATTCAAATTTCAGTCATATGCCAAACATCACAATTATCACCTTTTGGTAACTATATTACTATGACTGTATGTAATATGGCTGTATAATCCCCCTAGGTTAAGTGAGAGTGTTTGTTGCCATAGAAACATGGATAAGCAGTCTTAAAATGAACTTCCTTGAGAAAGGGTCAGAGAAGAGAGCAAGGTGATTAAATCCGCTCTACCATGGCAGCAAGTCAGTGCTAATCCTGTGGGATTGAACAAGAGGGTCACTACTGTATAGTCTGACCCTTACACAGGATCACATTAGTGTTATGAATGAGTCCATGTGGCAAAAACATGTATCCCTCATAATGTGCAAATGACTAGTGTAGTGCAAATTTGCGATCTTAGGGGGAAACTTCCTTGGGATTGTACTGAGTTCATGAAGCAGTGAGAGTATTTTCAGAGAATGGTGACTTTTATAACCTTAAACACTGTTAATATGATTTTACATCTAGCAAAAAATCTAACAAAAGAAATATAGTAAAGCCTATTCAGTTGGAAGCCATATTGGCATCAATAAGATGATGTTCAAAATTGTGATATGAGACGTTTAATAAGGTTACACAATAAGGATATAAGTAATGTGGCTCCAATAACATACAAGATAACTTTTTTTTTTTTAATTAATCACAAGGGCTGTGTAGGGTGTGCCCAGAGTCGGCCGGGATGGGCTCAAGCCTCCCTGTGACCCTAATAAAGGATAAAGGGGTTCGGAAAATTTAATTAAATACTCTATTAGTTTAAATGAGCAAAACATCCCAAATATTGTATCTGCACATTTATCAGTATAAAAATGTGATTGCCCAGGATTTCTTTTTAAAATAGCTTTTTAAATACAAAGTTAGTGACCAAAAGAACGAGATTGTGGATACAAGCTGCCGAAATGATTTTTTTCTGGTGGTGACTGGGCTCAGCCTTAGAGTTGTGGTAAGGGTGAGGAGCTCAGACATTTGGGAAGAACTTGGGGTAGAGCTGCTGCTCCTCTGCTCCAAAGAAAGTCAATTGAGGTGGTTCAGGTATCTGATTAGAATGCCTCCTGGATGCCCCCCTTTAGAGGTGTTCTGGGCATGTCCAACTGAGAGGAGGCCCCGAGGTAGACCCTGGGTTTCCCTCATCGACCTCTTGCCTCCGTGACCTGATCTTAGATAAGCAGAGGAATATGGATAGATGGAATAGCAATGTGATTTTTGTTGCCTTTTCACTGGAGGTTGCTGCTACTGTAATACAACCACCATATTGAGGGTTATACACTGCCCTGGTTTGTCTTAACCCCATAATTTTTCTGCCAAAATTGTTCACCCACCAATTTCCACCCACTAGCCAGCTTTTACCTGTAATAAAACAACATCATACTGGGGAGGCTGGAGGCTAACAAATACATCCTTTTATACATGTGAACTGTTGTTTATAATGCATAATATGGCAGCTCAATACATTGAGTGAAGGGTTGTCCACCCACTTCCACATACTCAAGCTCACAGATTCACATGAATGGCTGGGGATTACTCTTTGTGATTGACAGGAAAGAGAAAAAGATCCTTCCCTCAAGCTCACAGATTCAAGCTCACAGATTCACATGAATGGCTGGGGATTACTCTTTGTGATTGACAGGAAAGAGAGAAAGATCCTTCCCACTCAAAGCATATGGCCTCAGGTAGTGGGGCATCTTTAGAATTCAAATGCACAGTTTGGGAGTGATTTGTGTAGAGCTCATAGCAAAGGATATATCTATAATATTTGTACTTTTTATTAATTAGGTAGAATTAGCAGTACTTTAGCTTGTCCTGTAGCCATTCTAACTAACCTGGATTCATGAGGGTAAAGGTTGAATTTTGTTTCATTTTATACAAGTATAAGGTTTGAATGCTAACATAGTTGCCAAACTTAACCACAATCATTTTTCCGTCCACACAACATTGCAATACATATACAAGTCTGAAACCATACCGTTTGCTGTGCAGATGTGAATTAAGTAAGTAGAGTTGAGACAGCATCTGGCTTTGGTCTTGTTGTCGTTGACTCAGGAAGCTCTCCATGGTGCTGGTGGCTTCACAGCCTGGTGTAAGTGCTGAGGATTCAGCTGAGTGGGCCTAACCGTATGCTGCAGTCACTCCGCAGATGGCATTGTGGGCAATAGCAAAGACCACAGTCCACAGACAACAACAGAGCACTTGAGAATAATGAGTAAACTGTATTTAAAATGTTCCTTTGCCATACTGTAACGTGTATCCCTTTATGGATATAGCTCACTCTTCACAATATGGTGGCATTTTTAATGGCTTTTGGTCTATGCATCCTATTGATGTTTCGTTATCGTTTCAGGCAGGTAAAAGTGCAATCTGTACAATGCTTTCAAATAATATAGGCACTAAAGAGAAAGAGGGTTGCACATCTGCATCATTTCGTGTCTGCTTGTTTTTTCTATATGGAGTCTGCATGTTCTCCTCCTGGTTGCATGGGTTTCCCTCAATTACTCCAGTTTCCTCCCACAGTTCAAAGACATGCACAGTAGGTTAATTGGCAGTTGCAAATTGCCCCTAGGTGTAAGTGTGAATGGCTGTGTGTGTTGGCCCTCCTATGGACTGGTAAGTTGTTCAGGGTGTACCCTGCCTTCTCTGAGAGTCAGCTGAAATTAATAGGATTGTTTTAGTGAATGAATGAATGAACTGAAGAGAATGACCAAGCATCTTATTTTAGAAAAAGAATAACCAAAAAGCAAAGAAAAACTGGCTTCATAATAGAAATAATCAGTCATCCAAAGTATTGGTTTATTTGCTTTATTATTTTTTAGAAAGCCTAAAACATTGTATATAGAGATTCCTGTCAGAGAGGGCTCCAAGTGGAACTTCATTAGGAACAGTAAACCTAAAGATCATCAGATTTTTAAACAATTCATAGATCCTTCTCTCAGTTCAAATCCCTAATTATATTTTCCACATTGTTTTTTATGCTCACGATATCAATTAAATTACCTATGTGCTTTGGCTTTGCTTTTTGTAACCTGTGCACAATAATTTCTCTAATTACTTTCCGGCAACTAAAGCAACACCATCCAACCTGTAATGCTGCGGTAGACCAACACGACACCTCGTGTCATCATCTCTACATTACATTAGGGGTGGGTTAACATCTGTTGGGTAAAGCAAAACTATGTGTCACCATTCAGTGGAATTTATGTAGCAGTTCTCTTTCACTACAAAACAACAACATGAAACAAAAAGCGGTGTCACACTTCTGTGTAGCAGGAAATCATGAGGACATGGCAGATTAAAGGATTAAATAACACAGTTTGAGGCAGGCAAGTCCAAATTACAGTTCAAGCTTCTAAATAGTAGACATGCACAAGTCACATGATCTGATGAACAGTACAGCAGAGGTAATTCAGCGACAGGTTAAAAGGAACAGACAGGTATCATATACAAAGAAACTATCAGAGGCAAGGCGGGTAATCAGCAACAGGGGAAAAAATAGGGTGAAACACGGTATCCACTATCATGAAATATATGGCTTAGTTTAGACTGGCACCTAGCGACACAGATTAATATTTTGCAAATTGGGAACATGAATGTAGCCTTCATATAGTAAGCAGGTGATCAGGTGAGATTGTAAACAGGTGTGTGGTGGACAAGTGATGAGAATGGTTTATGGTTCTTCTCTGCCAGAGATAATTTTCATGTAAAGAAGGAGATAGAGTTTTCTCCGCAGCATTGAGAAAGAATGGCCTCCAGTCCTTTATCCAAGGTATCCACTCCCACTTTAAATGGCTGTTCAGGGTTGGATGCTTAAGGATTGGGTCATGGTACAGTTTGCTTTTAGTTTCTTAAAGGCTTCGGTGGCTGTTAGTTTCCAATGAAACTGCTTGGTCTCCTTCATTAGTAGGGCAGTAAGTCAGCTTGCCACCATGCTGGCACCTCATGTTAATCATCCATAGATGTTGGTGAAACTCAGGGATTGCCAAAAGTCCTTCACGGTGGCAGGTTGAGGCCTTGATGCCACAGGGATAATCTTCATCTGATGCATTGAAATCCTCTTGGGGTTGATGCTGTGTCCCAGAAATCTCACCCTGGTGACGTGAAATTTGCATTCCTTAACTTTAATGTAAATGTGGTTGCAGAGTAGCCATTCTAACACTTTTTCTTACATGTATGACATGGGACTCAAATGTTAGTGTGTAAATTAAAATGTTTTTGATAGGTGATGACATGTTTGCTTCGCATATCTTACAGCACGTAACTAATGGGACACTAAAACACTGAGGGGACACCAGAGAGCCCGGATGGCATTACTGTAAATTTGTAGTGCCCCCTAATGGTACTGTAGGTGGTTTTCCACTCATCACCTGGGCAAGCTTAGTGTAAAACTTGGCCTCTTAATATTTATAGGGCAGAGGGAATAAGAGGCAGGGGATAAAGATACTTAATGGTTACCCTGTTAAGGCCTCTGTAGTCAATGCATGGTCAAAGACCTCCTTCCTTCTCCATGAAGATAGCCCCAGCCAATAAAGGAACTCTTGTAAATAAAATTTAAATAAATAAAATTGACAATGTTTTTTAATACAATGGACTTGAACTGTATTTTTTCCGACACCATGTCAGACTCCTTTACTATCACTTCTCCCATTTTCTAAAGCCTGGAGTGATTTTATTATATTAGTAGTATATTAGATATCAGGCTTAATTCTACCCTTTTTGCTGTTAGCATTTTAATGATTGCTGACAAAAATTTAGGTTATTATTTAATATTACCCCCAAAATGTATCCAACGTGGGGAAAAAAAGCCAGGGTGCGTAATATTCAGTATATTGTAAAAACTCACGTCAGCATATTTTCTTGTCTAGTGGAAAAGGTGTTCACCACCCACAGTCTGCAACACCTTCCCATGATTCATTGCTTTGTTTTATGATATGCTGCATTGAAGGCAGATGTGAGCCAACAGTCTGTGATGAGAAACATCAGTCCTAGGCAGAGAGGATTTTTCTCATTATGACCTGCTTGTAAATGCTGGATATGACATTTGCATTGTCTGTAATTAGCTCTGGGTATCAGTTCCAGATCTCGTCTCTCTACTGGCATCTCTGCTGCTCCATTCTGCCATGCGTTTACATTTATTTAGAGCATCAGGCTGCTCTCCATTGTGCCATTGTCTCATAAAATGCATGGTTTGACGGCAGTGAAATCTTTCCCTTGTGATTTTCAATGCATTTTGTCATGGCTTCACTAAAAGCAAGTCATTTTTTTTTGTTATTTTATGTACTTCATCTGCATACAATATAACAGATGAGCCAGTGAAAAAGAGAGTTAAAGGAAGAGAGAGAAAAAGAAACAGAGAGAAAGAAAGACAGAGACACGAGACAGACAGAGAGATGTCTCCGGCTGAGGTAAATGCATCACCAGTTGCAGTGGCAGCATCCAGAACACCAAGAGCTGGCTATGAGTTAAAAGGAGCTCGGCTGCTCTTCTTCCCTGTTTCTTTCTCTCAGCATTCCCGAGTACGCCATTTCCTCCTGAAGGAAGTGCACAGCATCTCATTCTCTACCCTTCTTTCACACGTATTTATCACTGTATATATTGTTCAGCTGTGCAAAGTCACTTTAGTTACACACTAGCAAGCAACATGTTGCTTGTGTTGCCTGTCCTTTGTCTCTTGTGTGACATTCTAGTTTTTCTTTTACATTCCAACTGGAATAGGTAACCTAATTACTCCCATCACTCATTTGCTGAACTGCTCAATCCTTTTTTTTGTTTTTTTTTTTTAATTTTAATTTTATTTTTTTTAATTTTTCCCTTTTTTCTCCCTAATTTAGTCGTTTCCAATTCCCACCCATCAACTTTTAGCCTTCCCTATCACACGACCACCACCGAC
>JBCNYH010000026.1:9188147-9199997 GCA_039654325.1 Tandanus tandanus
CAGAGTTAGCTACATGTTTACCCTAAACACAGAGTAAGCTACACATTTAGCTACACAGAGTTAGCTACATGTTTACCCTAAACACAGAGTTAGCTATATGTTTACCCTAAACACAGCGTTAGCTACACATTTAGCTACACAGAGTTAGCTAAATGTTTACCATAAACACAGAGTTAGCTACACATTTAGCTACACAGAGTTACCTATACTTTTACCCTAAACACAGCATTACGTAAACAGAGTCATCTCGGAACTATTAGCTTCTTCAAAGCATGGATTACCTAACCTGTATCAGTGTCATGTTTAAAATATGTAAATCTAAATTAAAATTTTAATTTGCTTTTCCTTGTTTCTTTCTGCACAGTACCACCACAACTCTGTAAAGGCTTAAAAGGGCCAGCCTTCTCATGTGTATTTATTCATTCATTCATTTGCCAAACCGCTTAATCATAGGCTGGAGCCTATCTCAGCCGACACTAGGCAAAGGCGGGGTACACCCTGAACAGCTCGTCATACAGTCACAGAGTCAACACACACAGGCATTCACAATCACACTAACACCTAGGGTCAATTTAAAACAGCCAATTAGCTTACTGTGCATATCTTTGGACTGTGAGAGGAAAGCGGAGTACCCGGAGGAAACCCACGCAAACATAGGAAAACATGCAAACTGCACACAGAAACACCCAAGCCCTTGACTCAAGCCCAGGACCTTCTTGCTGTGAGGCGGACGTGATAACCACTACACAGCCGTGCTGCCCATTCATCAGTTGGGCACGTTCAAGTGGTGATACTATAAACATTTTCACTTATTTCTCTGGCTTGGCTTCGCCACATTTAACACAAGACCCCTTCTTTTAAACACAATTATCTGTACATTTAGCTGTACATCTATCCTGGTAGAAGGTTTCTCTTGCAGGATCTCTTCTCTTCTCTGCCCCTATACACAGGGCATGAGAGCTCACAATGGTTTCATAAGGATATAATTGATGTAGATCTTATGCAATGACCTTCACACTTACTAGATTTCAACCCAGTTGAATCTCTTGCCCCGTGAAGGATTTTGGAGCAATGTGTGAGACAGTGATCATGCTCTCCACAAACCATCATCAAAACATCAACCAACTGACAAAATGTCTCTCAGAAGAATGGTGAAGGATGGGAAAACTCATGGAAGTTGTTTTGGGTCTTGAGGTCTTATCACCATGTCAGTAAGTTTGCTATCATCATGCTTGTGGTGGTTTTCACACATTAGCAACAGAACTACCAAGCGACCACATGGTGTCTGTATTCATTCACAGTCAAACAGTGGTACTTCACAGCAAATTGCCAAAATGGAGGTGTTGGGATAAAGTATTAGTGATGAGCGGCAGAATCTGATGAGGAATCATTTTATGAAAGTACTGTTGAGCTTTAGTACTTAGAAAGAGCTTTTCATGTAAAGTAAATGAGGGGAATGATGAAGGCTTGTGTGTCTCCAGATCCATCCATCACGCTTTTTGAAATATTTAGACTTCAGTCTAATTACAAAACCTTAATATCTGTGCCTGTAATATAAGCTTCTTCTGATTTTATCTTTGGCTTCTGCTCACACACACACACACACGCACACGCACACACACACACACACACTGCAGGGGAACTGTGTTATTCTTCCATGAAGTAGGTAAAATATTTAATATTTAGCACCATTCAGTGGTATATCTGTCAGTCAGCAATGTTATTTTAACTACATTTCCCATTAGTCACATGGCTCAACGTTTATTTAGTTATTTATTTATTTTACTTTGAAAGAGGTTTGCCCAGGTACTGATTTCAGGAACTTAGTGTAAAGATTGGAGTGTCCTTTCTTGGATAATATGTATGTCTCATACAAAAAGCTAATTTAAAAAATAATTTTTCAGTAGTCAATTTTTTTTCTTACGGGAGTGTAAATTTTTGCAATGAGCTATAAAGGATTGGACACCAAAGGTCTGTTGTGACTTCCAAAACTCTCAAGTTTTATGGAACTAGAGATAATAGGTGGCATCTCACTATTTTTCTTTATCAGGATTGATTTAAATCACCACGATGTAGGAAACACTGTAGTGATCCCAAGTCAGACCTTAGTGACAGCTGGCCTATAAAAAAGTAACTGTTTGTGGTTTTATATACAATACAGCCCCAATTCCAGACAATGATTTCTAGAAGTGTTCCTGAGTCCATGCCCAGACAGAATCATGCCTGTTTTTAACGCAGTACTGTTTTTTGCCTTTGTCCCTTGCACATAGAGATTTCTCCTGATTCTGATTCTCAGAAATGTGTGATTGTATTATGTACTGTAGACGATAAGATTTTTAAAGTGTTCACAAAGAGCATTGTCTGAAATCATTCCACAGTTTGTAGACGCAGTTTTTTGCAGGTTGGCGAACTTCTTCCCAGATTTTTTTTTTAGATTGAATCATGTTACTGACCTAATTTAAACAAATTAGTTGTGAAATGTTCCTCAAGCGGTTTCTTTTAGTACCACTTACTTTTCCAGCCTTTTGTTGCCCAACTTTTTTGAGTACAATCAAGGTCATTATGAGCTAACAATTTTCATAAAATAATGATAGGCTCTCACTTTCAGCATGTTCGCATATGAATAAATACTGGTTTATGAGATTTATGAATCATTGCATTCTGTTTTTATTTACGTTTCACACATCATAAAAGGCACATGTCAGGATTTTTGATGGGGCAGTGGTGGCCCAGTGGTAGGGTGCTGGCTTACTAGTCGAGGGTTCAAGCCCCACTATCACCAAGTTGTCACTGCTGCCCCTTCAGTGCAGCTAACTGGGTTATCAATGGCCAGCCATGACTCTCACTGTCAGTGACAAGAGGCATGTAAAAGAACCATTGCTGTCATTCGTAAAGAGTAGGCCATTGGGTTGCCGTCAGCAACCTTCTGCCTTGCAATGGCCTGGCGAGCTGTCCAGGGGGTACTCTGCCCTCACCCAGAGTTGGCTGAGATGGGCGTCATCCTCCCCGAAAACCCTAATTAGGATTAAGTGGCTCAGAAAATGAATGAATGGTTTTTCGACCTTACTCCAGGGCTGTAGATCTTTCATGACGTAGTCCAGTACAAGCTTGTCCACTTGTTATTGAGACACAAAGGCAACAGGTCCTTTAAAAAAATGCCGTGAGCTTCAATTGGGGGATGAACTTTGTTGCCTCATAGTCTTACTCTTATTATGCTGATTTATAAGGCACATGTAATCCTCAGGACTGCTCTGATGCTTCAACTCAGTATGTCCTTTCAAATTTGATGCAAATGTGGCAAATGTCTAGACTTGGTTTTTTGTGCCAGTGGGCACAATTTACATAGAAATATGTAGTTGCTTCCATCCGAGCCTTCACTTGTTTGTTCAAATAACTGATTCAAATGCACAAACAAGCTGGCTTCAGACGTCACGCAGCATGCCATAAAACAATGCTGTAAAGGGTGAGTAGATAAACGTGAACGGTGTTCATTTTCACCAGAATTCATTCACAACACTACTACCTTTTTACAGACCTGAGCTCAGTGACACCCACAACTGGACCAGTCACTGTGATTGACAGGGGAAACATTATGAGTTACAGCCCTATATTCCGAGAGCCTATTGGTCCGACAGCCCATTGATCCGACAGTTACAGCCCATTGGTCTGACAGCCCTAACCCTAACAGTAACCCTAACCCAACTGAATTGAGGAGAGTGCACAACTGATTTAAGTATGGTGCCCATCTTATATGAGTAGGGCTGTTGGACCAACGGGCTATCAGAGGAGTATGCTATCCCTCTTATTCAGAGATAATTAATAAATATGCTTTCTTAGACTCTCCGATGATATGAAAGTTTTTTGCCCACTAGAGTAGCATAAATAATCAGACATTCATGCTACTTTTGCCATGTAGCTTAAAGTGTGGCTTCAGTGTTTTTGGAACACTTTATCCTGTTTTCAGCCCTTTTGCAGGGGTGTGTATGCATTCGTAGATGATGCATTGATGATGTGGAATCAGCAGCTCTGTTTGATGCATTCACAGTAATCTAACATGAGAAGGATATAATTAGAGACACAGAGAAACAGAGAGGCGCAGTAAGAGACCATTTGTTCCAAAAGCTCTATTTAGCCTCAGCAGATAACCCTCTTTACTAACACTGCAGGTGCAGCCTGACTGGCACCAAACACAACCTGCTGGAGCCTGGCATTTTGTGTGTGTGATCAGAGAAAGCGGAACTATAAAGCCTGACAGTCTGCTGTGCGTGAATAGAGGAGCTGCTATACCAGCACTTTGATTTCTGCCCACTGCAGGTGTAGTGCCAAGTGTATCTGACGTCTGATTCAGCAAAAAATAAGGCACATTTATTCAGAACTGCGCATGCGCTAGTTGGCATATGAGTTCACTGGAAGGCTTTAGAGCCAGATCTTAAGATCAATAAGAAACTGTGGCTGTGCAACTGCAACTCAATCACATTCAGGGCCCATTTCTTTACACATTCTAGTGGCCTTGAGCCTTTGGAAACTTTCTGATGGATGTTTATGAGAATTTGGTGAAAGAGTGAGTGAAAGAAGGAGAGAGGCTGTGTTTCTGAGTGTTGGTGTTTAGTCACCATCACAGGTCAGTGCTGTGGGAGTGTGTTTGAAGCTGAACGGCAAGCAGATGGAACTCTCTGAGTGGACAGATGTCTTTGCCTCTCGGCCTTGTCGCCTCTTCTGACATGTGAATCTGAGAATGCGCCTCAGTCTCTCTGCAAATCACAGATTTGATTAAAAAAAAAGAAAACATTTTTAAAGATTTTTGATTGTATGCCTGCTCTGAGTGGCTGTTAAACTTTGGTTATTTCTTTTTACTGACCTAGTACAACTGGCTAACAAAATAAGTTTGTATATCATTAATGTAGAGGGTGTATAATAGCCTTTTAAAAAGATTGTGTTAGAGCTGGGTTATATGTTAGCAATAATGCAATTTTTATTTTTACTTTTTCTTCCTGAGGGTTAATTCCTACCCATCGTACTTCTCATCCCAAATCTCGCAACATCTACCAACCAGGGAAGGCAAAGGTTGCCATGTGATCCCAGCCAACCATATGTTTTAGGGTGCTGCTCCTGTTCCTCCAATGTTTGGAGCACCCAGTAACACTTAGTGGTTATATGTGGGCTATAAGCCTACCTCACTCTGTATAAGCTCACAGACACTATTGTGAGTGACAGATAAGGGAGTGTATGCCATTTTTCCCCCTGAGTTCATGGTTCGCTTGGGCTCTAGGCTGCGGTCTCCAGAAGAGAAGGTGAACACTTTTCTGTTGCCCACTCAGGAGTCCACAATAGAGCAACTTATTAACATATACCCTTAAAGACTGCATGTTAGGAACATCCTGGGGGTCCATGCTTTTATAACTCTGTTGTTACTCGCTGTAATCGAACTTTGGGTTTCGTCAGGGTTCATAAAAGGCTTCAGAACATTTCGCAAAAAACTATTAGGGTTTCAAACAGATTTAAATAGAAACAGAGAGATCCACTATCTTTTATTAGAGTCCTCAACTTCATCAGACATTACAGGAAGATTCTCAAGGAAAGAAAAATGTTTTCTCGAGAAGAGGCTACAACAGGTAAAGCTGAGTCTTCAATAAATTTGGAAAGTGGTCTTTTTTAATTCTTTTGGAAAGTTGTGTTTTTGGAAGGTTTACTCATGCTTTTTATAGGGTTGGGTCTGTCAATAAGGGTAAGGGTGGATCAATTCCAAGATTCGCCTGACATTCACCTGGTATTTTAGTTGGCAAAAAAGGTCCCAAACATTCCCAAACAGCAGGAAATAGTTTATAATCAACATAAAACTTTTGCTAACATTTGCTAACAGTCGTTAATGTTCACCAACTGTCTTTCCCATTCATGTAAATGTTGCTAATTGTCACTAAACATCACTAATGACAGAGGGGAGCCCTGCTTTTCGCCAACATTTGTCAGAAAACATGGCAAATCAAAAAATTGCAACATTCGTCAGCATTTGGCATTCGCCGTTTCATGAGATGTCCCCTCCATCTGAGGTGTTCCCAAGCCAGCCAAGAAATCCCTCCAGTGTGTCTTGGGTCTGTCATGGGGTCTCCTTCTAGTTGAACATGCTCAAAACTCCTGACCTGGCAGGCATCTGGGATCGAAGCTGGATCCTTCTGATGAAGAGGAGCAGCGGGTGTGCTCTGAGCGCCTCCTGAAAGCTTGAGCTCCTCTCCTCACCATCTCTAAGAGTGAACCAGAGACCCTTCAATGAAAGGGTTCCACTTTATCTGTAATTGCATTTTTTCGGTCATTACCCACAGCTTGTGGCCATAGGTGAGGGATGGAACAACGTTTGTCCAATAATGGACAGTTTCACCTTTTACCTCAGCCCTTCTTCACTAGAGCAGATCGCTACCGTGTTCACATTACAGCAAATGTTGCACCAATCTGCTTGTTTATCCCCTGCTTCAGTCTTATAATAAATAAATCCATGAAATGATAATCACTGAAAGCTGGGATTGGCACCAGCTATCCCCAAAACAAAACATTTACCAAAAATATCAATTTCAGTCATTTAAAAATTTTCTGCAATTGCTTAAACTGCCATGTTATCACAGTGCAGGTCTTTAATGAATGTACAGTATATTTACTAACATTACTTTAATAATTACATTTATTCCTATAAATTCATTTGTATGCATCACTTATCACATGATGTTGGCTATGTGCGATGTTAGTTCTATTTTTTTAGTATCATTCATAACATTGACACCATGTGACTGGTCTGCTGGTAAGCAGCCCAATATTAATCAGCAAGCTGCAATGCATTTTGTGTTCTGACACCTTTCTATCATAACCAACAATAACAGCAGTTTCAGCAGTTTGTGCTATAGTAGCACTTCTGTGGGCTCAGATATGACGTACTAGACTCTGCTTCACACACTCATAAATGTGCCCTGGGTACCTATGTAACTCAGATCCTTACGCTTGCTCATTTTTCTGGCTTCCAACACATTAACTTCGAGAACTGACTGTTCACTTTATACCTAATACCTCTCACTCCTTGACAGGTGCCACTGTAACAAGATAATCAATATTATTCATTTCACTTGTCAGTGCTTATAATGTTTGTAATGTAATGGCTGATCGGTGTATAGCCTTAAAAGGAAGCCACTAAACCAGATTTTTGGTAAATTAAGCAAGCAAGTGAAACACTGTTTTTCAGACTATGCAGTATTGACATATATCAATATTTAGATCAGAGAAGACAGGGCTGTAGTCTATCTAGCACCATGCAGGTGACCACAGTTGCTTTCTTACCTTTCCACTTGCTTCATAGCTCCAGCATGTCTTAATTAATTCTCTTATATGATCACCTTTTCTAAGTGAGCGCACCCAAGGTTCACTGTCATCTAATTAACCAGTTCGGACATTTTTATCTCATTTTCATTTGATGAAGAAACTACTGAAATATTTTGCATGGTGTGTATTTTGGAGTGAATTATAATCAATTTCTTATTTGAGCCCCTGGTTTCATTTGTATCACTTGTCTTGTTCATTTAAAAATCCATTAGATCACTTCATATTCTGTTAAGCTTCTGATTTTGGAATTTGCTTCACAAACATGTATTCACCTGCAAGTCTGAAGTCTGTCTGCCTTCTTGAGTTACATTGCGTGTTTTATTCTGTGCGAGTCTGAATGGTGATGTATGAGCCTTTATTTTTTAGGTTTCAGTTTTGTTATTAATTGTTATAAATGTTATTTGTTTTTTTCTGAATTGCTGCCTGTCTTCATGCAAGTGATGATACATAAGAGGCAATCAGTATCGACTCTTATTGGGGCTGCTGTAGTGAGAACGCACAGACAATGGACAGACACGGGACAACATTCATATTCCATAACTACGGTGCGCCATTTTGGGGCTCCGTATTATTCTGTAAATAATGAAATACTTGATCACAACTATGTATATCTCTTTTTTTCTTTTAGCTTTTACCACCACTACGTAATAGTGGAACAAAACTATAGTAGATTATAGATGTATTTTATTAATACAAATTATTACAGCATGTATAAAATATAATATAATAACACCTGCAGTATATATTTTTTTTGCAGAATATAAATGTCTAAATGTCTCTCATTTGTGTTTGCAGCTCCTCCAACCTTTACAGACACGCCACCACAGTACGTGGAGGCTAAAGAAGGGGGCAGCATCACTCTTAGCTGCACGGCATTCGGTAATCCCAAACCTTCAGTCAGCTGGATCCGGGAGGGTGAGCAATTACAGGACAGCACCAAATACAAGGTGGGAACCACAGTGTTTTCTTAGCTGCTAACAAAGCTATGAGACACAAAATGTGCAGGATTTTTGCACATCCTGTACTTTGAGCACCCATATGATTTGTCTTGCATAGAATGTCGTTGATCCATCATGCGCATTCCTGTGAAAGAGACCATGAAATGGGATAATAATCCCACAATTATAAAAATAATACCTGTGTGAGACAACATTATGCGGTGTCTGGGAAGCTGATTTGCAATGTTACAAGTTATTTCTGATTTAGCAAAGATACAGCCAAAATACCATTTCGATAAAGAAGTCATGTGACTGGGTGCAGTGACTGATGGGTAGTGTCTGGAAGTCTGCCTTTTTCTGTACTGATATGACAACTTGTAGCTAGCTATTCCCCAACCCTAAAAAAACAAGTTTTACATACAACCTGATATATATTTTAGCTAATTTACCTGTTTTTGGTTAGTGGAGGCTCCCTGTAGCGTCTCAGGTCCAGCTGCCACTCTTATAGCCTGAGATAGCTGCTGAAATTGGAAATGACAGATTTAAAGCAGCCTTCCACCAATTTCACTGTCAGCCTTGGCCGTATTCTTGTTTCTCCTGCTCTCCGTTTCTCAATCACTCATTCTGTCCCTCTCTTTGCCTTTCTGCCTCATTTACATTTTTACTCCCATCATCCTTTAGCATAATTTCCAATCTCTTTCTCATTGCCTGTCTTTTGCATTATACACAAATAGATCTGGATAGTGAACTTTCAAGGTAGCTGAAATGTCCCCACTAACATTTGGACCTCTTGGTGTAAGTTTTGCTGTCATCACTTCCTATATCAAATGCATCAGTCAGACTATTAGGTTAGAAACTGATTTACTCCTTCCTGTCATTGGTTTGTTACACAGTTGTGTGCATGTTTATGCTTCCTGCCTGATTAGTTTATCTCTGTAAACTGCTTCATTTTTGTTTGAATTGCCACCATCAAAACTATTGATTGTCGGGCCACCAGCCAAAACCATCCGTGGCCTGGATCCAATGAGAGCTGATTGGTGACAACTGAGTTCCTTAGCCCAATAAGGAAGCCACCAGTTGCCATACTGGTACTCTTTGTCAGCTGTCAGTTGCAGTAATAAATAATGAAAAACTCAGCAAGGAAAAGCCGGATGATTTTTTTTATGTGTCTGAAATGCATTAAACAGCCGGTAATAGCTCATTAAGAATGTCTCTTTGAATAAAGGTATTAATTCATTATTTGTGTCCTAGGCAAAAGGAGCTGTAAAAGTTTCATGTGCATGGCTAATGTCTTTATAGTCATGCAATACGGAAAAATAAAGACGTATCTTATAGTATGTTGGCATCTTGACAGCTTGTTTTTTTTTTTTTTTTGCTAAGTACATGAGTATGGAGGACAAATACGTGGCTTCAATGTTGGCGGCATTATTAGCGAATCAGCACTCCAAGTTCTATATAGAGCTCAGTGATATTTTATTGTTCACAATTAGCTTTGCTAGGCATAGTTTGACAGTTACTAGTGAGAACCAATATGGTGACTGTGCGCCTTCAATGTTGTACATGCTTATAACCTATCAAAGTGCCTCCAGTTGCATGTAGAGCTCAGTGGAGGTGTCGTTGTGGGATTTCTTCTCTATCTTCCCTGTTACTAACAAAGCGACACTAGCCATGAGCTTCATGTAAGCACAAGCATAAAGGGGGGGTGATATCGCTTCCATTTAAGTGTATTAGGCTGCATGAGCAGCAGATCAAAATGTGGTTGGTTTGCCTCACATGCCTTGGAGAAAAGTTGTTTGGATAGCTGTTGTGGGATAGAAAAGAACTTGACATGGAGGGAAATGGCTACAAATAAATTAGGCAGAAAATGTGAACAAAATCAACAACAACAACAAAAAAAAACCACTGTTTATAAGGGCCATCAACTAGAGTAGCACAATGTGGATGTAGCGACATAGTAAAAGTACACTCGCAAAGTACACTATAAAACTGTCTGACCATTACACTCTTATGTGGGTGTTTCCCAAACTCTTGCCACAAATGTGAAAGCACACAATTATCTAGGAAGTCTTTTTATGCTGTAGATTTAAGATTTCCATTTACTAAAAACTGAAATTTTCTTTAGCATGCCCATTCCCACGTGAACAAAGGAACAGTGTCCGTAAAGACATGGTTTGTCAAATTTGGTGGGGATGAATTCAGTAATAAGTGGCGGCTTGGGGGGGGAATGTGGCTGAATAGGCAGAAATTCCCACAACCACATTACAAAATCTAGTGAAAATTATTCCCACTAGTGGAGACGGAACCCAGCTTGGAACTGAATGTTCAATGAGCGGGTGGCATAGTGGTTAGCATGTCCGCCTTACAGAAAGAAGATCCTGGGTTTGTGTCCTGGGCTCGGCAAGGGCGTTTCTGTGTGGATTTTGCATGTTCCCTCTGTGCTTGCGTCGGTTTATTCTGTGTATTCCGGTTTCCTCCCACAGTCCAAAGACATGCACAGTAGGCTTAGTGGGTGTTCCAGATTGCCCTTGGTGTGGGTGGGGTTGTGAATAGCTTTGTGTGTTGACCCATTGGCAGGCTGTTCAAGGTGTACCCCTCCTCCGCCCAGTGTCGGCTGAAATAGACGCCTGTCTTTCCAAGACCCTAGTAGCATTAAGCGGTTTGGTAAATGAGTGAGTGAGAGTGTTCAACAGGTGTGACATGACTCCGGTGTCCATATACGTTTGGTCATATACTGTAATTCAGCAGACCAAATCCAGTTCTTTGGAAAATAAGAACAGCAGATCTGATTAACATATGAAAATAATTGTCAGTAGTTCAGCGAGGCAAGTTTACTACACTTCTGTAACTAATCATCAGACCTTAAACTAGCTATAGGGATACATCAACACAGGAATTTGCAGATTTCCGTAGATCTCATGCTTTTTAGTTTGATTAATAATCTGCCAACATGTCTTGCGATGGCCTGGCGAGTTGTCCAGGGTGTACTTTGCCCTCGCCCAGAGTCGGCTGAGATGGGTGCTGGCCTCCCCGCGACCCTAAATAGGATTAAGTGGTTCAGAAAATGAATGAATCGTTCAGAAAATAAATGAATGAATGATAGTGCAGGTTTGTTAGTTGCTTATCCAAACCTTTGTAAGCAAGGAATTGTGTGAAATTGGACCTTCAGAATAGTATTTGAACCCCCCTGGTTTACAATTTGAAAATGGGTGGTGTAGTGTTCATCACGTTATGCCTCACAGCAACAAGGTCTTGGGTTCAAGTCCTGGGCTCAGTGAAGCTGTTTTTGTGTAGATTCCGAAGACTTGGCTGTTACAAATTGCCGCTAGAATGGTGCTATGTGTGTTGGCCCTGTGCTGCTTTGGCAAACTGTTAAGGGGGTACCGCACCTTCGCCCAAAGTTGGCTAAGATGATCCCCATGACCCTAGCATGAGAAAGCTGGTTCGGCAAATGAATGAATGAATACAATTTGAAAATAAGATTAGATAATGTTGTCCAGATTATGAATCCATTTAGAAATTTGTACCTACTTCCTCTACAGCTGGCAGTATATAT
>JBCNYH010000026.1:9225062-9242028 GCA_039654325.1 Tandanus tandanus
GTGTGGGGGAGAGAGAGAGAGAGAGAGAGAGAGAGAGAGAGAGAGAGAGAGAGAGAGAGAGAGAGAGAGAGAGAGAAGGAAAAGGGATTACATCATAGTTTTGCTGAACTGAGGCTGAGAATGAGAGAGAGAGCACATTCTACCCTGAGCTCATCCTTCTTGAATCTTGCAGCTTACAAAGCTCATCAGCAATCCAGTATCGTAGATTTGTTGATCATTATACAATACCTCCCCCTGGTCATTTTGTTGAAAGGCTAAACAGCTGGTGGTGGCATCTGCAGGCCTTTGTTTTTAGAGAAGCCTGTGTGCCTTTGAGAAAAGAAAGATGTGTGCTTTAATGATGAGTCCAGGTCTATCTCCCTATCCATCTTTCCTCCGGGGTGTCCAATCTTCTGTACGTCAGACCAGGCCAACTGCCCTGAACCGGTCTCAACCACCAGCACTTAGCGTGGACACCCTGCACATGTGGAGAGAGAGAAGTAGAGAAAGGGACGGAGGGGGATGTGGATAGGATGACATCATTCTCTGTGGAAACCCTCTTCTCTGCAGTGACGTCACCTGCAGACACTTGGCAGCAGTAACAGCGTGGGTGCTAGCGACCCCAATAGACAACTGGTAGCACTGCACTCCACACTTTATTCCACATTTAGCTCGCACATGTATTCAACACTTCTCGACTTCTCAGTCCTCTCCTCTCCACTTTTCTCCCATTGCGCTGCTCATGCTGGTTTTTCTTTCCCTTCACTTACACCCCCCACCCCCCATCTTTCCACATCTGCTAAGAATAGCTTCAGGCAGTTTGCCAAGAATAAACATGGATCAGTGGATTTCTTCAAAGTATTCACACCAGAATGGTGCCCAAGGCTGTAACTGGGAAGTGTGAGCTGTAAGGCAGTGATACACAAACTGAATTTCCTGTGGTATCATAATAGGTAGATTGCTGATAAAACGTAGCCCAGATCTGAAGTTTTTTGTTTTTTTTCATTCTACATGTGGCGCAGACTATTTTAAATCAGTAACCGAATAAATCATGTTACTTTTTTATACTACACTAGCCATGTCAAGCCATGAAGCTTTAGATTTGCCATATCTGCTTTGAATTAAATTTGGTGTCTGCCTTTTGAATGGTAATACTACCTGAAATGTGACTTTTGCCAATAATATTTAATATGACTGATGAAAATGTCCAGATCTCTGGACTTACCGGTCAGCTTGACCCGACGAATTGGATTTCATGGTTTATGATTTATCACTGTGTGGGAGACACATTGACATTGGAAAGAAACTAGAAAAATAGGGTGGGACCCAAAATTATAGCAGGTCTGAGGCAGAGAGTGTCTGGATCTAGAGCAGCAAAGTGATGGCATGTCTGCTTACTTTCCATAGAAGCTGTAATTTATATTGTGGTTGCCTACACCAAATAGTCATTCATTCATTTGCAAAAATGTTTAATCCTACTAGGGTTGCGGGGAAGCTGGAGCCTATCTCAGCCAACTCTGGCCGAAATAACAGCTCACTAATCCATTGCAGGGCCACCACACACTCACACAAACATACACCTAGGGGCAATTTGGAACAGCTATTTAGTGCTATGTGCATTTCTTTGGACTGTGGGAGGAAACCAGAGTACTTGAAGAAAACCCACGCAAGCATGGGAATAACATGCAAACTTCACACAGAAATGCCCTCGCCAAGCCTCGGACTTGAACCCAGGACCTTCTTACTGGGAGGCAGATGTGCTAATCATTACACTACCATGCCGCCCTGCACCAAATATATTCACCAAATATGCTAGCAGGCTTGCGTTGTTACTCTTGAACAGCTCTCTTCATTAGGCCCCCATCTGCCTTTCTGCTATTGGTTTTTGCTGTATACTTCTGTACCATTATTGTCTGCAATGGTAAAGAATAATACATTATATTCAACAATTCACCTGTGACTGATTTTGAGAGACAGTGTAGGGTAGCTTGAACCATGGTTCATCCTGCCCCAGGATACATGGTTCAAAGTGCCCCATATGTCACCATTTTGAATTTCATGATCTTACTGCTATGTCTGAAACAATGGAAGTTTTCTAAGTTTATGTTAATAAACCTTAACCAAAGACTATCAAATGCAACTAGAGTGACAGGTATTTTTTAGTACCCAGTGCTAACAGGAAAAGTCACCGCTTACCATCAAAAATTTACTCAGAGGTGTTAAAAATGGGCAAAATTACCTAAATTTGTTGAAACAAAAGATTCTTTACAGCTGTTACGGCGACTCATTAGCAGGTCTCTAAAGACATGTACACTAGCGACATCTGTCTGAAAGCCTTGAAAACAAGAAAGTTATGGCCAAAGGTTCAAGGTGCCCCACTCTCCCCTACAATACTATGCATTTGGTAGCTAAGCGATTACTCTAATGAGCATTTACCTATATACATTCTATGAAATCACTTCTATATACAGGTGCCATCTTCTGTTTATTCTGTCTGCCAATGCTCAGTTTCATAGCTGTTTGTGTATTTTGACTCACTATGAAATTTTTTTTCCCCGCCAAAGTGAGCGGTGATTTGTCGGTGGTGATTGCTTGTGGGATTTTATCTGAAGAAAAAAGGCACTATATAAATAAAACCTCTTTTATAAAACCCACAGTTAACAGATTTCTATCACACTTCCCGGGCCTTTCCTATTCTGTAATCTGTTTTCTACTGTATTACCTCGGACTTTGTTACCTCTGCCAATGAGTGTTTTTTTTTTGTTTGTTTTTTTGGCATTGGTTTGTTTTTTTGTTAGCAATCTTTTGCAATGAGTTATGAACAGATTTTAATATTTTTTTGGAGAGTTGCAGTATGAAATATGGCCCAAGTAACACCATTAGATAGCATTTTTTTTTAGTGATTCTTTACATTATTGGGAAATAAGGCAGTTTTAACTGTTTTAACTTTTTAAGTAAACACTACAATGTTTACACAAAAATTACACCACAATATCTACATAAGCTTTATCACAAAAAAGGTTTGGTTAGGGTCCAAGCAGCATACTGGATCTGATGATTTGGGAAGTTTATAGGACAAGTTGAGAAAGGAATTGTAAAAATAATATTTAGCAGAAATGAAAATAAGGAGGGGCAGTGGTGGTCCGGTGGTAGGGTGCTGGATTATTGATCCCAAGGTCGGGGGCCTGAAGGTTCAGGCCCCACTGTCACCGGGTTGTCTCTGCTGTCTCCCCAGTGCAGCTAACTGGGTTATCAAAGGCCAGCCATGTCTCTCACTGTCTGTGGTGGCATGTAAAAGAACCATTGCTGACTTTTGTAAAGAGTAGGCTGCATAGCCGTCAGCATGTTTCTGCCCTGCAATGGCCTGGCGAGTTGTCCAGGGTGTACTTTGCCGTTGCTCAGAGTCGGCTGAGATGGGCGACAGCCTCCCCGTGACCCTAATTAGGATTAAGTTCAGAAAATGAGTGATAAATGAATGAATGAAAATAAGGAGGGAAATGAGCTGCCTTGGTTTAGGTTTGCGCTCTTGGAGTGTTTCTAGTTTTAAAACGTGATTGTGTTTGTTATTCGTCTTTTTCTTTACCATTATATTACATTTCGTTTGGAACAACTAATTTGATTGATCCAGTGACATTTAAAAGGTGTTAAATTTCCTATCACCACACTGGGACTCCACTTGTCATTAAAAATTCAAGTATTAGTACTGTAGTCTTAGCAATATTAGCAGAAGCAGACACGGAAATTGATACTTTCCAAGAAAACAACTTTTGACTTAAAATATTCGCCCATGAGTTTAAGATTTATCTAACAGGAAGCACTTTGAAGAGGAGTCAACAATTCGATGTGAGCTAGCTACCCAGCTAGCTGATGAGTCATGAATTGAATGCGGGATTTACTTTTACTTGCAGAGCAAACTGGAGGCCCCTGATGGGAGAATCATACCAGCCGCTATAATAGCCATTATAAACAATTGGTGGCTATTTTGCTGACCTTGAACTTGACCTTTTCATAAAATCATTTCAGCCTTTTGCCCCAAGCTGCCATCTTGGAAATTTAACGGTGATATGTCAAGCAGCTTTCAAGATATAGTCATGCCTAGCCACAAAAAACAAACAAACAAACAAACAAATAAATAAAAGCACTGACAGAAGTGTGACCAGTACCAGCTATGCTCTCGCATCTGATAAAAATTAATAGAACTTTTGGCCATATTGTGTCTAAAATGTCACTTACTTGATATTAATTTCTGGTTTATATAATTGTTGTATAAAAGCAATATCACACTTTCCATCCTGAAGTTTATACTGATTAATTGTCAAGCACAACTGATGTTTCTTACAAGGGTAGCTCACCATTAATGATTGAACCTTGCCTAGTCATTCAACTGACTATCTGCTAACTACTTTTACCTAAACCAGTGTTACATTAACCTATGGTTACCTGGTACCAGTGTCTCAGTGTCTCATGACTGCTGACATCCAACTTTCTCCCAATGCTCAACCAAATATCCTACTGTCTTTAACATTTTTGCTCTCCCTATATGTGTATTTGGCAGACCCTGCCCGTGTGTTAAACATGCCACCCGTCATTTATGTGGCCATCGGACTGCCGGGGTACATCCGCTGCCCGGTGGATGCCAACCCACCTGTCACTTCAGTGAAGTGGAAAAAAGACGGTCTGCCTCTCCGGATAGAGAAGGTTAGTCAGAACTTGCTCGTATCTGTTTGACATAAGCCCTACTTTGTAGAACTAGGCATTAGGAATAATTGGAAGCGTTTCAGTCGCACTGTGTGAGGTGGAACTGACTCAGAGTTTAGTACTGATCTCCTGCATCATGTTCTCACAGGTTGATGATTCACTGCTGATTCAGAGAATGTGAATATTTATTTTTCATTGTATCCTTGAAATGAGTACATTTATTCATTTATTAACTCGTGCTAGTTTTCTTCCTCCTTCATGCTCTTGAAGTAATGACACTGTACTTCCTGTTTCAGTTCCCTGGCTGGAGCCAAATGGAGGATGGGAGCATTCGAGTGGCCGAGGTGACAGAGGACTCTCTTGGCACCTACGCCTGCGTGCCTTACAACGCCCTGGGTACCATGGGACAGTCCCCTCCCGCCCCCCTGGTGCTAAAGGTACTCACAGATACCTACATGAACAATACAGGCACATATAGTGCCAGTACTTTGTACATTCTGTGTCATTACCCAATCTACAGTGGGGATGCCATCTGTGCCCGTGTCATTACCCAATCTGCATCCCTGTATCATTACTTGAGCTGTGTCTCTGTGTCATTTCTCCATCTGCAGCCCTGTGTTAATTCTCAATGTGCATATCTGTGTCATTATCTAATTTGAATCCCTGAGTCAATACTTAATTTTACTTACCTATCACGTCCACACATCAATCTAAATGCAGCTTCCATTTCTTGACACACATCTGAGCTGTTTAGTTGAACGTGGCCAGGTCCTGTCAGGAGCAGGACTTCTCCAGCAAAGAGCAATGTAAGAGATGGTCCATAGTCTGTGGTTCTTGACCACACTCTGACAACGTCATTCTCTGGTACCAGTCCCCATTTCAGTGCATCAAATATTTTGTCCTTCCTACTCTTGTCCTGAGACGGTTCAGGCATGTCCACTCATCACGGCTGGCATCTGCAGCTGGAGGAAGTTCTCTTCCTGGACTTCAGCCATATTACTTAAACAATTACAATGACTTAATCTGTGTCCCTGTTATCAAGGCTAAAGTCAGTCCAGCAAAATATTAGAGTGTGCAACCTATTTTGGCCAGGCAGTGTATTTACCCCTGGGTCATTACTAATTTTGGCCCTATATTGTTGCCCAATTGACATTGCAGCAATGACTGATCTTCCCCTCATGTTTTTACCCGATTTTTATCTTCATTCATTCCTTCATTTGCTGAACTGTTTAATCCTATTAGGGCCACGGGGTACACCCTGAACAGCTCTCCAGTCTATTACAGGGCAACACATACAACCTTTCACATTCACACCTAGGGGCAATTTGGAACAGCCAATTAGCCTAATGTGCATGTCTTTGGACTGTGGGAAGAAACAGGAGTACCTGAATGAAACCCACACAAGCACGGGAAGAACATGCAAACTCCACATAGAAACACCCTCGCCAAGCCCTGGATTGGAATTTCTTCCACTATGCCACTGTGCCACCTCCTGATTTGTATCTTCCATGTCTTTAACCAGTCATCATTCATTGTGGCATCAATTGGTTTAATCCCTCCTGGTTTTCGCAATCCTCCTGGATTTTCGTCTTTAAACGCATAAACAAGAAGTGACGTATATTGGCGTATGGCTCAACATTTGCGTGGAGGACGCATATGTCTATAATTGATGAAACTTCTGGCATAATTCAGTGATTGCCCAAATTTGAGGAAAAGTTGTGGTAATTGATTAAAATTGCATGATTGTGCAGAATGCACTTGGATTGCTTGAATCCATGTGAATTGGTTAGATTGTAGCATCACCACAATTGTACACAATTGTAGCATCACTTGGGTCATTACCCAAAATTTTGGGTGATGCCCTATACATGCATGCATTCCAAAAACCCAAGTTTTGCCCTGATGCACCCCCTGATGCACCCCCTGTTCATGTGTGTAGGATCCCCCTAAGTTTCTGGTGGTTCCAGGAGGAGAGTACAGACAGGAGGCAGGAAGAGAGCTAGTCATCCCCTGTGAGGCAGAAGGAGACCCATTCCCCAACATAACATGGAGGAAGGTAACATTAATCAAATTCGAAAGGTTTTTTCAACACAATATATTTCATTTGTATTCCTATGTACAGCAGTCTAGACCTGTAGTGTTCCTGTCACTCAGAATTTGTATTTCATTCAGTAGGTTGAGCTGCTCTCTATCTCCTTTATTTTACTTATTCTTCTATCTCTTCTTATTCTTCTTGACTTCTCTCTCTCTCCCTCTCTCCCACTCTGTCTCTCTCTCTCCCACTCTGTCTCTCTTTCTTGATCTCTCTCTCTGGCAAAGGTAGGGAAGCCCAGCAGGGGCAAGCACAACGTCCTACCAAGAGGCAGCTTACAGTTCAAATCTCTCAGCAAGGAGGACCATGGGGAGTGGGAGTGTGTCGCTTCCAATGTTGCCACGAGCATCACTGCCAGCACGCGCCTCCTCGTAATCGGTAGGAGCCAGCACAACTAGTGACTCAAGGAAATGACGTACCAGTGTGGGCTAATGTTGCTTTTCATGCAGGGTACAGACTGATTCTGATTCACTTTGTTTAAAGGCAGGATTGTTGGATCCACACAATTTGATGAGCCAAAAGTTCAGTTTGTAAACTGTAGAGCCTGGTGGGAGTAATTTGCCGGGTCATTGATGCACAGCGTTTTTCATTTGAATATTACAGATGAGTAAGTGTTTAGTTTTGCTGAAAGGGTATACAAGAAAGCACAGTCTAATTTGATTTGTCAGAGCTTTATTTTGTCTGAAAGGAGGCACTAAATAGAGCTGTGGTTGTTTCATATAGCAGCCTTGCTTTCACTTCGCTGCCCAGTGGTCTTGTTGGTGGTACACTGTGCTCCCTGCTGCTCGTAAATGCAAATAGATAGGGCGCTGTAATGGGAACTCTGAATAGCGTGCCTGGCAGCATTTACCCTAGTAATTTGCAGGAGTTTAACACCAGCTCTCTGGGCCAGCTTGTCTGTTTTCGTTGTTACTTATCCATTATAAGAAAAAAACGAGAAAATCCATCAGATGCATGTTCCTGTACAAAGCATTACATTTTATTAGCTTTTAAGGCACATTATTTGTACATTGGTTCTTATGATCACTGTTTGTGCTAATTTCAGTTAAGCATTATTGAATTTCTTCAGTTCTCATTCTAGGTGTTGTGCATGTACAAGCGTATTGTAAGGAACTCGATCTGTCTGACGGAACATTTTCGGTGTTGTCACTCGAATAAAGAATGAACTCTTCTCTTCAGTAACTTGTCACTGTCACCAGTATTAATGTTGGAGAGTGTCTGTTTCTAGGAGTCTGTTTTGTCTTCCCTCCCTGCAGGCACAAGCCCTCATGCTCCCAAAAACATCCACGTTTCGGTCTCGACGACCTCGGCCAACGTCTCATGGGAGCCAGGCTACGATGGCGGTTTCAAGCAGACATTCTCAGTCTGGTACGGCCATGTGTGAGTGATCCCAGCATGCTTTGCTTTTTGCTTCCTTTCCTAACTTAACCCTGGGGTCAGAGTACTTATCTAGGATCAGTTTCCAGACGTGTTCAGAAGTGATCCTTGATAGGCTCTCTGGCTCTGAGAGGTTGCTATGTATGGGCCTTGAGTTTTGCTGCTGCTGCTGCTGAACGGATGCTAGTGTTGAATGAGGGTGAGCACAGAATGTGCATTGGTAGAATTGGACTAGCATTTATAATTAATTATACCCACTCGGTCAAACAAGAAATACCTATAGCTCTTTTGAAAGAACTCCCTGACGAACTTAGTGACTGAACTTAGTGTGATAATTATATATTATAAGTAAATGTAATCAGTCTAGTCAGTTTGAGTCAAAGTTTTATAGAACTGGGGCAAAAATAAACTGCTGGGTCATTTCAGAAAGTCCTATGCCAGCCATGATTTCTGGCAACAGGATAACCATTCACTAATGGTGCCTAGCTGTAAAGCTGCGTCGCAGAGAATGGCCTGACAACCCTGATGGTGTCGTTATGCATACAAATCACCGTATTAGGAAGAGAAGACTTGTACGATGTGTCCAGTTAGGCTTGCCTTTAAAACACTTTATCGAAGTGAAACATATTCAGGTTATTTGGAGGCTTCAAGCCTAGCCATTAGGAGTGGCATTTGTTTTTCAATTCATTTTAAAGTTCTCTAAGATGTCATGAGAAAATTTGTGAGAATTTATAATCTAACATGAAGAGACAAAAAATGCATGCATGCCCACCAGATGAAACCTTATAAGTTGACGTTGATTCGCTCTCACATATGGCTGGCTTGCACGATGACAGGCAGCAATAAAATAATTTATTTTATTAATAATGAAACTAAAACCTACAAAATAGAGGCTCATACACCACTAATCAGACTTGCACGGAATAAAAAACACATTCTAACTCAGGTAGGCAAAAAGACTTGCAGGTAAATAAATGTTCGTGGAGCAAGTGCAGAAACTTGACAGAACATGAACTCGTTAAACAGATAATCAACCGGTATATTAAATGGTACAGATTATTGCCTTTGGGTGGTTTTGACCATGTGGCAAGCTGTTGTATCCCTAAAGATACAATAATGTACACATTATTTTCAGAAAGTGTATGTGGTTCTTCCCCCAACCTGTTTTTACAGTAGCAGAAAGCATGAAATAGTATGAAATGTTTATGTATGCTGTAGTTTTACATCACTTCAAGGGGGGGGGGGGTTCACAAACCTGAATGTCCCAGACAAGAGTACTCTATATCCAGTTATAGTTTCACAATTAATTTGGAGATATGCATGAATTTGATATATTAATGTGCAGACTTGTGTCACAGTGCAGTGATGCCCACAAGTTGTGCTACAGTAAGTGAAGCTGTACCTTCCAGTATGTAAGTATAGCAAAAATTAATAACCTTTCAACCAGTAAACAACGTTTTATATGAGTTATGGACATAATATAGATTGTGTGCTAGAATATATAACGAGGTGCTTGTTTTAGGGTTTTTTTGCCCTAAGAATGACCAGATCCATCTAACCAAGCTGTTGCCTGGGCTTAATTAACTAGCAGTACGCTTTGTGGCTGACCTGCTTCCATTTTTCCTTGCTCTCTATCATGTGCCTGCTGCCTGCGCTTGCCCCTGCTCTGCTCCTGCCGTTAGAGTCTCCAGCGATATTCAGCACGAATATCAGCATTCTATAGCTTTGTGTCCTTTTCTTTCCTGTAGAATGGAAAGTTGCTTCACAGTGCACTAGCAAATTTGTTTTTGTAGGTTCAAGCAGGTACATAAAGCTTAAATTAATGCAATAAGACACAGATGGAACAAACTAAGATACCAAAATACTGAAAGTTTCTTTTTTTAAAGCCCTATTTGTTAAACCTACTAGCCAACTATGGGCGAAGGCCCTGAACCGCTCGCCAGTCCAACGCAGGGCTAACACATACACAGGGGCAAATTATGACAGACAATTAGTCTAATGTGCATGTTTTTGGACTGTGGGAGGAAATCAGAGTACTCGGAGGAAACCCACACAAGCACAGGGAGAACCTTCAAACTCCACACAGACCCACCATTGCTCAAAACCAGGACCTTTCTTTTGTGAGGCAGATGTGCCAACCACTACGCCACCATACCGCCCATTTATAATTCAACAATTGAATATCCCTTCCTATAGGGCACAGTGGCGCAGTGGTCAGCACTCTGACCTCACAGCAAGAAGGTTCTGTAGCCAGCAAGGACATTTCTGTGCATTCTGTGCATAATTAGAATAATGGGCTATACCAGTTTGCCCCTAGTTGTGAATGTAAGTGTGAATGGATGTTTGTCCTAGAGAACAGGTTCTGCAGGGGGTTTGCAACCCTCTCAAGTAAAAACATGCTTTGCGACAGAAACCACAAAAGTGATCTAAAGCATCATGGGTGTGGAATGCGTAGTGAGTGTGAGTAATTCTTTCAAACTAGCTAGCAGAAATTGGATGAAACCATGGGTGGAAATTGCATTTTACTATTAGGAGGACAATAAACACAATTCCTAAGGAGGACACAAAAGACTACTGTTGTACTTGTATAAAATATATTTATAAAAGGCTTACTTGGCATTTTAGGTGCACTGAAAAATGATCATATGTCCGTTTTCCTTTGCTCTGGCAATTTGACTAGCCGACAAAATACACAGAGCATGCAGATTATTTACAGGAGTCGGAGAGAAGCAACACACATCAACTGATCTAAAGCTAATAAAGCTTAATTAGATTTAGTTTAACTGAAGAAGAAGATCTCTATTGTTATCTTGTCAATGTGTAAACCACGAGGTAATGGAATGAACAAGAGGCAGCCTGGATACAAACATAAGTGTGTGTTATTAATCAAAATTTTAATATTTGTGATTGCACACACACGCACGCACGCACGCACGCACGCACACACACAAGGACTGTGAAAAGTTAAATAGACCTCTGCATTTAACCCATCCTTATACACCAGTTGTGAGCACACACATCTATTAGGCACAGGAGCAGTAATAAGCAAACCTGTATCCAGGTTGGCAGTTAGGGGTTAAGTGCCTTGCCCAAGGCCAAAGGGTACTTTAGGCAATGATGTTTTCTTGCCAATCCTGGGATCGAACCAGCAACCTCACGGTCTAACCTTTAGGCGACAGCTGCCCCAATTCTGCTGCATACTACTAGTAATGAAACCTGTGTGTTACATCCGCTCTTTTGAATGAACATTAGCAAAGTAGCTACTTACTTGGTCAGCCACAGCTGAGCCACAATCACTTGTACAAGACTAATGTGTGGGATCGGGGATAACAGGCAGGGGATCCAACCTCTGTGACGCACATTGGGGAGGAAAGTGTTCAAAATTTTGTGCTTTCAGTATATATTAACATATTAATGTATTATTATTTTTTCTCCCAATGCTTGTATTTGTGGGCGACAGAGTGGCTTAGTTGTTAGCATGCCTCAGCAAGAAGGTCCTGGGTTCGATTCCTGGGCTTGGGCATTTCTGTGTGAAGTTTGCATATTCTCCAGGTATTCCGGTTTTCTCCCACAGACCAAAGACTTGCACTTTAGGCAAACTGGCTATTCCAAGTTGACCCTATGTATGAGTGTGAATGGTTGTGTGTTGCCCTGCAATGGTCTATCGAGCTGTTTAGGGAGTACCTAAAACTCTGAGTACTCTGGCCTTTTCCCAGATTTGGCTGGTACCACCCTCCCTACGACCCTAGTATGAAGAAGCAGTTAGGCAAATGAGTGAGCGGCTTGTATTCCTGTTCCCCACCACAGTCCAAAGACAAGCACATTTACTCAACTGGCTACTCTAAATTGCCCTACTCTAAAGTGATTGTGAATAGTTACTTGTGTCTGTGTGTTAACCCTCCTCCTCAGCTGAAGTTAGCTGGGATTGGCTCCAGCTTTTTCCTCTGACGAATTAGCGGTATGAATAATGGAAGGGTGGATGGATGGTTTACAATGATATATTGAGGGGAACAACCCTTACACATGACCATCAGTTATGGCTAATTCTCTTTATACTAGGGTCTAGCCTTTATAGCGGTTAAAACCATATTTACAGTATTTTCTTCACCAATAAACAATCCATATTACTATTCATGCAGCAAACCAGACAGCCTCTTTACTCATGCAAATAAAAATATACTATGTACTATTATCCAGTCATTTATAACTAATTACCATCCCGTTTTATGGTATTTAAAATGCACAATTTGGTATTTACCAAGCATATGGCGGTTTTGGTAGTAAGGGGAGTTGTTTAGCCCCATCAGCTTGGGTCTCTGAGAGACCTGGGAAAAAAAGAGGTAGAGTGGGTAGAGTGAAGGACAGGAAAGCTTTGGAAGGCCATCCAACAGGCACCATCAGTATTCACTCTGCAGGCTCTCACCTCCAGTCAGATTAAGACCACACACCTAATTTGCAAATCCTTCCAATAATGCAGCTGAATTAGAAACACACTTGTACGCACATATGTGAAAGCACATTTGATTCATTGAGCGATGGTTTGTGTGGCATCATGCCATCATATCCCCATGCCACAAACTAAAAGAACAGCTACAGGATGAGAAGAGGCCAGAGTGTTCGTCCTTTTAACTGCAAGTTCGTTCTGTTCACCTTCCTGCCTCATTCTGGCTCCAGCATATCCTGGCCTGATTTGTAAGCAGCAGGTGCCCTACTGAGTGCAGGCCATTGCCAAGTACTGACTAAAGGTGTCAGTGGAAGAGAGAAGCTCAATGACTCATACTTTAAAGGTTCTGTATGAATAGACTTCCTCTCTAACCTTTAAAGATGCCCTCTGTGTCTCTCCACAGAGGTCCACGGCAGGCCTGTTGATGTAGGCACTTGGCATGTTGCTGTCACTTTCAGTACATTGGAAAACCATTGATAGCTGACCACCGTGGCGGTATGAGTAACTCGTACATGGATCTGACTCATTCCAAAATGAAAAAAGGAATATTGGATTTAAAACCCTCATTACTTCTGCCTAGCAGGTTATGTTTTACCCATGTTTTTTGTGTTCATTAGCAGGATCACACAAAAAATTATGTGTGGGTTTTCATTAAAGTTTTACCAGAGGTAGATCTTTGGACAAGGAAGGCTGCGTTAGATTTTGGAGGTGATCCAGATACAATTCTGGAGTTCGAGTTGCATTACAGCACTACGAATCGCATTAGGTTCAAACATATACACCAAATAAAAAAAGTAATGTTTTGGAAAAGTCAGTAGGAAATAGGGTCTGTTTTGTTGCTCTCACTGGTGAACCCAAGTGCAGCTACAAACCGCCAGTGGCAATTTGCTTATCCCGTGTACCAAGGTTATGGATTTGTCTGCCTCTGTGAATATATACGTTGAGTATGTATGTTGTGTGGGGTGGCATGGTGGCGTAGTGGTTAGAGCATCTGCCTCACAGCAAGAAGGTTCTGGGATCAAGTCCTGGCAAGCATGTGGAGTTTGCATGTTCTTTCCTTGATTGTATGGGTTTTCTCTCGGTACTCTGGCTTCCTCCAAACAGTCCAAAAAACATACACATTAGGCTAATTGGATATTCTCAATTGCCCCTAGCTGTGGATGTGAGTGTAAATGCTTGTGTATATGTTGGCCCTGCAATGGCCTGGTGAGCTGTTCAGAGTGTACCCTGCCTTTACCCTGAGACAGCTGGGATGGGCTTCTGCCTCCCCGTGACCCAAATAAAGAAAAGCGGTTTGGAAAATAAAATGAATGTTGTGTGTTTAGCATTAGTATGACTGAGATCTTTGAATGCTTTAGTACAACTTATGGGTTGAGAAACATTCACCCAACCAATAATATCCATCCAACAATGGTGCAGTGGTCAAAAAGTGAGACTTCTAAAGGGTGGAAGGCAATTAAAACAAATTGTACTTCTGAATACAGGTCAGACGTTAGGTGTCTAATAGATCAATGTCGCTGATAGCACTTGTGCCTGGTATCAGCACCACCACACACAATAAATAATATGTGGTCAGTGGTGGTCCTGTGGTGATCCCCTTTGATTGATGGAGGAGGTTGATCATGGCTGACACTGACAAAAATAATGGGTAGGTGGATCAAATCAAGTGTTTATTCAGTAGGCCTTCACGTTCATGAGGCAGTGACAGAAACATATGAGACAACATTGGCAGAACGCGAATGCCGCATACTCTCTCTCCCCCTCCTCACCCTCCTGGATGAATGACTGTGGCTCGGCTAGTGTAATAAGACTCCGGTCCATGCATGCAGCAGACAGTATATCAGAGCCAAGCACGCTGACAGTAAGCGCACAGTAAGCACACTTTGATTCATGTCCGTTCCTGGATCCTCGGTCCCATCATACTCGCATTCACACTTCTCCGTGCATGTCTGTTACCTGGATTTATGACTGTGTTTACTTGCTAACAGTAACAAGTCTTACGCTTCCACAGCTGATCTGACTTTACACTAATGCACTTGTTCTGATTATTGTTCTAATGGACAAATCACATCCTGTTCTAGCTCACCCCAGAGAAAGAGCGAGGCTGTATGTACGGCATGTATAATATGAAGATGTATTTGATAGGCATTGGCAGATGCTTGCTCAGTTCGAAATTCCTCTGCACTCACCCTAAGCTAAATAGGCCCTGTCTTTTGTCTAGCTGCAGGCAACGCTTTCATCAATAGTGTGAGTGGCATGGCGATCGTTATCTGAGGAGGTGTGTGTGTGTGTGTGTGTGTGTGTGTGTGTGTGTGTGTGTGGGTGGGTGGGTTTAGAGTTAAACGCCTTTTCTCCTGCACATGTGCCTCCCCCTGCAGGGTGAAGAGAGAGCAGCTAGGCTCACATGATTGGCTGTCCATGCCCGTGCCAAGCGGGCAGCACTGGCTTCTGGTGCAGGGCCTGGAGTCTGAGACGGCCTACCAGTTCAGCGTTTTGGCGCAAAACAAGCTGGGCACAGGCCCCTTCAGCGAGGTCGTCACTGTGAACACTCTAGGTGAGCTGTTTAATTGCAAATAAACCATAGCACTTGAATTACTCAAGTTTAGGTGGTTTATCTGGATACTTATTCCTATGGTTGCAGTTGACCTGCTTGAAACATCTCATGTGCTGATTGGGCGTTTGAATGCACGCCGTGCTTTTATTCACACAGTATTTCCTATAAGTACCCCCGAACCTCTGGTGCTGCTTACCCCACCACGGTGCCTCACAGCCAACCGGACACAACAGGGAGTCCTGCTAACGTGGATCCCTCCAGCCAATCACACGTCGCCGATCGATCATTACATCATGGAGTTCCGCCTTGGTGAGAGGTGGGACGTCCTGGATGATGCAATCCCTGCAGAAGAAACGGAGCTGTTGGCCAGAGATCTGATTCAGGTAAACACGTGACTGATGTCAGCTGACAGATCATCCGACAAGGCAAGATCTTATAAAGAGGAATTTGCATACCATTTCTCAGACACATCCAGAGAAAGTGCAGAATCATTGTTTGTTGTTGTTGTTGTTTTTTAAGTGGCTGTGTCATGCAGCATATTTACATTCTGCTTACTTGCCATATATTCCTCACTAGGGAGATTCGACCTGTGATGGTGTTTTGAGGAATGGATTTGGTGATAAATTGCAATCATTAAATATTCACATAAAAAGGTTTCGGCTGCTTCAACTTTCTTACCATCTCCAAACATTCTCGGGTTTATGCAGCTTGTATTTCCACTTGAAATAATGACTTGTATGCATCTGTCTCTGACTTTTCTTCTCTGTTTGTATAACAGACGGATTTTCCTTAAAATCTTGTTTGTATGTAAATATTTACCTCCACCACAGAGGTTATGTTTAGCTCCGCGAAGGTGGTTATGCTTTAACCTCAGATTGTTTGCTTGTTAGTTTGTGTAGCAGGATTATGCAAAAAGTTAGGTCCAGATTTTCGTTAAATTTCTACCACAGGTGGGGCATTGGACAAGAAAGGACTTCATTAGATTGTGGAGATGCTCCGGATCAAAATCTGGTTCCAGGATTTTTTAAAACTATTCTTTAACATTCTGAAGTAGGATGAATTTTTTATTTATTTATTATTATTATTTTTTGGGCCCAGTGGGTACTTTCTGATATATATTTGTTTTTCAGCTTGATAGAGGTTTACACTCTCCGAGTGCTCGTTTTATATATCTTACATCTATATATTTATTTTATTCATGTTATTTTATTTTTACATGCCTATTATATATGTGATGTACCAGCACAGTGTCTTTGGGTACCCTGAAAGGTACAACAATCCTGATAAGGCACAAAGATATAACAAACAACAACAAAGAAATAAACAAGCAAAAAGTATCCCTTCTTCTTCTTCTTCTTCTTCTTCTTCTTCTTCTTCTTATTATTATTATTATTATTATTATTATTATTATTATTATTATTATTATTATTATTATTATTATTATTATTATTATTATGGAAGCATGGTGGTAGTGATTAGCACATCGGCCTCACAGCAAGAAGGTCCTCGGTTCAAGTCCCGGACCTGGCAAGGGTGTTTCTCTGTGGAGTTTGTGCTTATATGGGTTTCCTCTGGGTACTTCAGTTTCATCCCACAGTCCAAAGACATGCACATTAGCCTAACTGGCTGTTCCAAATCACCCATAGGTGTGAGTGTGAATGGTTGTGTGAATGTTGGCTGTGCGATGGTTTGAAGAGCTATTCAGGGTGTACCCCTCCTTCGCCCAGTGCCAGCTGAGATAGGCTCAGCCTTCCTGCGACTATAGTAGTAGGATTAAGCGGATCAGCAAATTAATATTAGTATTATTTTCATTATTATATAT